>CAJVPP010002032.1:0-16656 GCA_910592005.1 Funneliformis mosseae
AGCTGATTTTGGATGGGTAAAATCATCTTCAAGCAATAATGATATTCCAATTTGTTATTTACCATTATGGGATCAAAATAATAATTCTTGTAAGAATTGTGAAAAATATCTAATTCACATATCTGATTGTCTTAAGTATTGTGAATTTTGCCAAATAAGTTATAATGGATGCAGATATTGTTTAACAACAAATTTTATTAGTGGAATTGTAAATCAAACTCATTGTAAAAAATGCAATAGAATATCGCTAATTAATATTGATACATTACTTATAAACGGTGTTACTTCATTATTAAGTAGTGGAAGTAGTAATATAAATGAGTTTATTCAAAATACAAAATCTTAATAGTCAGATTCGAATTAATTATTACATGAAAAGAATTATGAATTGTTCTATCCTATTCAATTATAATGTTTTCGAAAGTATCTTTATGTTTTCGCGTTCAATTAAATGGATAGCATTTTCTCAAATTAAAATTTAGAAAACATAGCAAAAGGAGGATTTGGAATTGATTATAAAGCAGATTACTTAGGCCTTATATCTAAATTCAATAATAATATTTCAAATACCACAAAGGTTGCTGTAAAAAGATTTTTAAATTCAAAGGATTTTAACAAATATTTCTTAAATGAGGTAACTTTTCGATATTTAATATCCAATATAATATTGCTTAATAATTTAAGATATTCCGATTATATTATTAGATAAAATCAAATGATATTTGTTATTCTATTATGAAAATTTATGGTATTACAAAAGATCCTAAAACAAATGATTATATGATAATAATGGATTACGCATCAGGAGGGGACTTACATAATTATTTACAAAAGAATTTTACCGAAATAATTTGGAATAAAGATAAAATATATATTTTGTGGCAGATTGTAACTGGGTAAATTTATATTTCATTTAAACCATTTTATATTAATTAATAATTTATAATGATAATTTATTTTTAAGTTAGACTTCAAACTATTCATGATAAAAATTTTATACATCGAGACATACATAGTGGAAATATATTACTTAGTAACCATTGGCAAATTGGAGATTTCGGATTATTACAACCTGCAAAGAATACTCTATTAAATAATGAAATATATGGGGTAATACCTTATATAGCACCAGAAATATTAAATGGTGCTTTATTTTCAAAAGCATCTGATGTTTATAGTATAGCTATGATTATGTGGGAACTTACAACAGGTTGTAAACCCTTTGCTAATTTTGAACATGATCATAATCTTATCTTTAATATTATTGATGGAAATCGACCCGAAATTACACAGGATACTCCTGAAAGTTATGCTAATTTAATGAAAAGATGTTGGGATAATGATCCTTTAAAAAGACCTACTATACAAGAAGTTCAGAAAACTGTTAATGATTGGTTTACAAATCTAAATGATACGCAATTTGATAAAGCTGAAGAAAAATGATTGGAATTAATACAATTACGGAAGCTCGGTTTTGAATTAAATGAAAAACATCCAAAAGCAATCTATTCAAGTAGAGCATTAAATTCTTTATTTTCTAAATCTTTATCTATGAATTCACTTACGAATTCGCTTAATATAAAACAAGGTATATTATATTTACTTAAAACAATAATAACAAGCAAAATTAATATTAAAAGAATTAATTAGGTTGTTAATCAAATATTAATTTATTTATTATCTTTCAAGAATATATTTTAAAAGAATATAAATGTGATATACTTACACAAAGGTATTGTAATTTCTTAAATCTTAAATATGGTGTTGTTTTATTTTTCGTTTGTATTATTCTAAATTTACGATATTTAGTTCGCCTTTAGCAAGTAATTTACAGTATCCTAATGCAAGTAGACCATCAAATACGTAAATATTTTATTAGAATATGGAATTTAATTTTAATATACGCCAGTATGTATCTTTAATATTGCAATTTAAAATTAGCTTTAATCAATATTGTTAATAATTTAACGTAAATTCAACAACGCAAAATGTTTCGTTCATAAATTCAAAATAATTATAAATTTGTCTTTACAAAATACATTAAAAAATTACGTATTCATTAACATATCAAAGTTACTTGTCTTGTTAGTTAAACCAAGATAGTGAAGTAGTTATTTTCGATGAATTTCAAGAAAGTTAAATATAAAACTTGTAAAAATTGAATTGATATTAACTATTTAACAAAGTTGTAACTAACATTACAAACATCCCCTTCACCTGACATTCAAAGTAAACTTGCAAAGCGCAATCTACGATAAGTATTCAAAATTGTAAGATTACTATGTAAGCCTGAGATACAACCGAAGCAATCGAACCAAAAATTAACTTATACTTGAAAATTAGATTATACTAAATATCCTAAATTGATTTTTTATTTAAAAGGACGAATTTACATCATAACGAATACTAATTGACTTTATTTGATTAAAAATTATAAATTTCATTTTTTGTTTTCATGATTCTAATAAATATGTCTATTGCGAAAGATAAAAGTCGATGCAAGAAGAAATAAAAACTAAACATAAATAAAAAGATACATAAACATTAAAATCTATATAGGAAAGAAAACTTCTTACTTCACGTTAAAATTATGATCTCGAGTGAAACCGCGACAAAACATCATGTACCAATAATTTAATTTCAGTATAAATCTTTGTAAATGTTGAAATAAACGATTCCGATTGAGCGGTATTGTCATCAAAAAAAAAACGTGTGCAAGTTTAAAAGTTTTGATAGGGGCTTTGACTTAATGAATATATCTTTAAGAAATAATAAATGTTATCTAAAAATCTTACATACTGTATAATCAATTAAACTAATTATGTAAGCTATAATAAAATTTTTACCTTACCTGACATGGAATAACTTTGCAATAATTTGAATGAGCTTCCACTAAAAATTTCATTATTGGATAAAAGCTTTTAAAATTTTGAAAAACCACCCGAATAATATCAGATTTTTTTGTAAGGCCATGCAACTTCGATTTTTCGGTTCACGTAACATTGAAATATTATTTATTAAAGATATTTTTATTTATTTAAATATTATGCCATCTGATTGGTCAGGGTTTTTTTTTTTATAGTAAAATTATCATGTGACTTTACATAATAAAATCGGCATATCAGATTTTGTTTAAAAGAAAGCGGCGAAAGAAAGATTTATCTTTGTTTGTGTAATATAAGATTTATTGTATGATACAGAATATAACAACACATAAAAAACTTACATATGAAAAAGAAAAAAAAAAAAAAAGCCGGGTGAACGTGTCAACTTTAAAATTTTATCTAGAAATTTAAAAATTGCTTTGTCAGGCCTAATATTACGACAATCACATTTCATTTCAAAATATTCTTAACACCATCAAAATGCCTATTATGCATGTAAAAATAGTTATAATTCTAAAGTTTTAAAGGATTGGGAAGGTTTACCTGTTGAGAAGGAAACAAAAATAAAAGATTTTTTTTGGAAATAAATCGATTCTATATTTATCACCTGACTGGTGGGAAGCAGATTTTGAAATGAAGTTTAGCCCATCAAAAAATTTAGTTGGAGAAAGAATTTCAGCACTATATATTGCTTGGGAAGCTGCATGAAACTAATGAATTGTAAGAAAGGAATTATACATTACGATAATACAATAAAGCTTTAATCTACCAATAAAATTACACTTTATAGTACTTTATAGTCATATTATATAATAAACTTTTTTTGTTAAATTTGAAAAAGTGACCCGACCGGGTGACGTGAATCGAAAAATCGAAGTTGCATGGCCTAATATTGGTGTTGTGACTGAAATTGATTTAATTGAAGTTAAGTTAACTTTTGGTTGAACATCTAAGTTGGCCTTATAAGGTGTTTCTGATATACAGTATATATGTGATTTGTAAATAATTATCTGATGTCAAAGTTACATAAAGAGTAAATGTGTCTTCACTTCCTACTTTCTAATGAATGCAATTTCATAATTGTTTTAGGATCATCTTTTCTGATCACATATCTATGACAATCACTGTAGTCCTAGAAAGCTTGACTTTTCACGCATAGCTCCGATATTCCTTTTTTTCTTCAATAATTCACTTAATGTACGTTCCAAATTCCAAATTTAAAAAATCAATTTCTTTGCCAAATATAGTTAAAATATTAGTTGATATTGGGAAGCATCGCTCGAAAAATTTTAAAAAATTACTATTTTTACTATGGAAATGAATTGAACAAAAGCAACTTTTATTTTCAATATTCTAAATATTCTAGTAATGTTCTGAGTTTGTCATTGAATCAACATTTGACGATAAACGGACACAGCTTAGTTAACCGGTCCCAATTGATTGATTTTGAACAAAAGATTGTTATAATAAATAATATGAATATATTTAAAAGGAAAATGAACTTTGAAACGTTCAAAAGAAAAACGTTGTCATATATGGTAGAGGGGGAATTTTTCGTCAAAAATTTTTTTATTGGTTCACTCTGCTGATCATGGTCATGTGAACATAACTAGCTTAATATCTAAAATTGTAGATTTCTCCCCTTTTCTATTGACCGCTCCCATATACACTCTATTACCGATGGCTTAGAAACTTGACAAACATTACAGAGTTAGCGTGTGAATTTTTTTTCTTTTTCTTTTCTTCAAGAACTTTAGTTCTTTCGTAATCAAGCTAAAATTTATATTCTAATTAATTTAGCTTGAGCTTCAACGAGAAGTTGATTTTCATTGTAATAATTCACTTTTTGGAATTACCTCATCATCAATCAAAGGTATACATTATTGAATTTGCATTTTATTTAATTAATTTATAAAAGATTTTATTTTTTTAAAAAAAAAAAAGAAAAGAAATGAGCAATTGAAAAACATTGGATAATAATGGAATATGCTGTGCAAAATGACTCCGTGTGGATTTAAATATTAATTCGTTTTTAGAGAAAATTTTTTATCCGACCGCAATTTCTACTCAACATACTGTAAATATCTATTTTTTTTTTTTAAAAAAAAGAAAATTATTAAAACATTAAATAAATTTTTATCGCCATGACAATTTGTAATGATAGCGAATGGAATTTCACATCTAACAAAGATTTTGTTTTAAAAAAAACGAACATAAATTATCGTAATCCTAACATTATAAAAACCCTACAGAAAAGTTGTGAGCCGGATTATTTGCCGGTGTTAACATAGAATTGAACCGAAACTAAGCTATAAAATCAAACCCAAACCTTTCTCAAGCTTATCCTAAGGTAAAGATTTAACAAGAATTCTTAATGATAAAACCAATATATAGTTAATATACAATATTTCGTGAATAAAATCATCATATTTGGTTGGAATAAATAAAAAGTATCGGTAAATTATCTTCCTAACTGTCGGATTATAATTCTGCACAGATCATGAAAATAATGTGTGATATCAGATGCCACATATACAGTAAATAATTGAGAAAATAAATCGAAAAAAGTGATACAAAGTGATGCAAGTGAGAATTACTTGAGTTTCTCTGTAGGATTGAATATCTATCATTTAATTTATTTTTTACACATGTATTTATATCTAAGTATGTGTTCTTTGAATAAGAGTTATGTCGCAATTTATACAGTATCTAGTAAAACTTTCATATTATATTTTACAATGTCGTGGTATACTTTAATGCTCATTTTATTTAATGGGATTTGTATTTCCATAATTAATTTGATAAATGCCATATATAGCTATTTTACATGAAAGTATGGACTATATAACTAATATGTAAGCTACACTTTATTTAGTATGCACATGTCGATATACTTTGAAAGTCCTCTGTGAAAAACATTAATTACTTGAATTTTTATTGAAAATATGATATTTTTATCATATGTATAGCAACGGATATTATTAAAAGTTTTGATGCTGGTTATGAATCATACTCATTACTATTACAATATTTATAAATTACTATATAATAAAAAAGTTTATTGAAACAAGGTATGCTTCTCTTAGTTTTATGTTTTAAATTATGAATTAATGATTTATCCTTCAATTTTTATTACTCATACAATATATTAATAATAAACTATTTAGCCGTATCTGGATCGATGATTCAGAGTCATTGGCTACGTCTACTACCATTATTATTGTCGTGAATGATCCAAATCTGATAAATTTAATTTATTCTTGAATTCCTTTTGCTAGTATCTTTTAACAAATTAAGAAGTAAATTGTTTAAAATTTACTTTTAAATGATGTGCTTTATACAATTTCACGGAATGTATGTATCAAAAATGCATTATTGGATAAATAAATCTCAGAGGAAGAATATTTATTATAAGATTAAGTTTATTTAACAAAATAATATGGGAAAAAAATAAAACCGAGATAATGTAAATCTGGAAATTTTTGACCTAAAAATCATATTTTGCAAATAAATTGATTTTTTCCGGAAGTTTCCCAGAGTGAGCGTGAAATCATAATGTTAAAAGCCCTAAAAATCTTAATGATTTCCTTTTAGACTTATCTAACAAAATAATTAGTTTAATTAGATTCTATTTCTAATTTTGTTATTTGAAAAAACGATGAAACTTCCAACTTTTCTGCCGTTATATCGGGTATCATTTTCCTCTAAGTATAATGTTGTTCAAATTGTAAAAACATTTGCCATAAAAGATTTATATTTTTAATGAATAAAAAATGAATAAGAATGATATAATTTAATAATAGCTAATATTTTATTTTTTATTTCTTGAACATATGATCCATAACGTGATTTAATAGCAACCTTCCCATATGAAAGAAAACCATAAAAGTTACAAATAATTTTCTATCCAATAATTAATTTCGCCCTCCATTAAAAGCTTCTTGAAAATAAATAAATAATAAATTATTAAAAATATTAAGTACTAAAAATTCTTTTTTTGTAATAAAACAATTATTCTTATTGAAAATAAATTTTATTTTATTTTTTTTTAATTAAATCTTAGCTTACAAAAAAAAATTAATAATAATAAATATCTTTTGAATAATCTTATTCTAGAAATTTATACTTTAATTTTTTTTCAAAATCCAATTCTATTTTTTTTTATTTCGCTTTCCTTTGATTCATTTATTATTATATTTTTATATTTATCATGAATTTACTTTATTCATTTATTTTAGTTACTTTTTAAAAATTTAAATTTATAATTTAAATATTTTAAAAAAATCCTTGATATTTGTCAGGATTAATATTAATTAATGCTCTTTTATTAACGATTTAGTAATTACGTTATGATATACTCCAACTTTGTCATTGTATTTCATTAATAAATTTAAATCGTCATGGAACCGTCTAGAATATAGGGCCGACAATATCATTGTCAAAAAAAAATCCTGCAAATGTGACTTTACTTCGAGATAGACAATGAGAAAAAACTGGTTATATAATAGTCTCTTGTTGTTAATAATAAATTATATCTTAAATCGTTGTGTTGAGCATATCATTTTGACTATAACTTTATAAGACATGTTTCAATAACAATTGAAAATATGTTTACTGACAAGAAATATGTGCAAAAGATTGGAAAAGGCGATAACTAAGTATAAATTTTATTATTCCATTCCACAAATTTCTATCCAAAGAATGCATCATGTGTCATCGACAATTCGTTTGGGTTATTCATGGTTTTTTTTCTTATCAGCTACACAATTTTAACTAATTATATTTGGTAACGTTATTGAAATGAATAAAAGCTATAATAGCAGGTTCTCTTCATGGGCTAGGGTTCCGTATATAATTATTAATGAAAATCCATAATTTTATTAAGTGAATACTTTATTACTTGTTGTGAGGTGACGTTCGTAAAACCATTAGGCATTTTTTTTGTATTTTTGAATGCATTAACTTTGAGTAGTTTATTTGACACTTACTCAGAGAATCGATCCCTTTTTGCATCCATCAACTAGTTGTTTGATTATTAGTTTTATTTCGCCAAAACTTGATATTCTTCGGAGAATTTCATCATTTACAATTTAACTAGAGCCGAAATTTCGCAGTAAATGATTCTATCATTCCAATGAACATCAATTATTGATATAAATAAGCTATGAAAACTTAATTAATATAATCCCATCTCTTATTTATGAATTCGTCAACTTATTCCAGAGACCCGTAAAGTTAGATGCTGATATATTTATATGCAAAGAATCTAAATGATTTCGCAAGTATTGTCACGAAGATGTAGTATTAAAAAATATCCAGACAGTAACCTCAGTTAAAAAGCCATTGCTAGTTGTTCACTATCAGTTGTCCGATTGAACAGTATGCAAATTCATTTTTTACAAGTTCTCAACTAATTATTTCTAATACGCATATTCTCTGCAGTTGAAATGAATCTCGGATATATGAACGACAGAAAGGAGGAGTGAAGAATTAAAATACACAAGTGGTTCTTTCAATTTGTTGAAGATTGAAGTCAAAATCGAAGTTTGAGGGTTTATATGATAATGGAATCGAACGACATCTATTTTGAGCATTACGAGTCAACTGAAAAAAATTGAGAGCACGTATCACTTTCAATTTGCTAGAAAATGTAATTAAAAACAGCGTCAAAATGAACTTAGCTTCGATTTGATGGTTCTGATCAGAAACTTAAAATCTTATATTGAATGGTAATAAAGTTTTCAATATGGAGAGTCTCACACAATTGTCCCGAGCACTTCATAAATGAAGAACTGGACAAGATTGTTTGAGAAACCTAAGGAAAAAATTTACATACTTGATAATGTTAATTGTAATAAAGCTACGACCCGAGAATTCGTTTTGGTTATTTTGATCAATGCGGTCCGTTTTATCCAATAAATAATGACAGTACGGGCACTATTAATAAACATCTCGCAGAATGTCAAAGATATAGTTTAAATTAAATACGGCACACATACAGTCATTTTTATTTTAGTTTAGCCGGGATCACTTCTTTAATGGTTAAGTGGGCATAATCCCAATGCTCAAAATGAAAAATTTATCAAAATTAATATGGTTCGATTGACACCAAGCCATTAATCGACATCTTAGCAAATGAGGCGTCTAAAGAATTTGAATGTCATTTTACGGGCAAGGGTACGATTGTTACAAGTTCAAGTATCGTTCACGTTTTAGGATAGATGTTAAAGATTCTTGAATTAATATTTCTAATAATTAGTTATTTAATTCCGGGATAGTATAAAATTGACGAAAAATGGTTTGCATTTTCCTTATAGCTTTTAATTGTCATTTGATTTGCATTAACGATTATTTAGAAAAATACATTTGATTTTTATAAGAGCTAATCACTTAAAAAGCGGACTTTATCTTTGAATACAAATTGAAAGTCATTATTTCAAAAGGAATTGGATACTAAGTAATATATTAAACGACAAAATCCTACCTTCAGTTTAAGTTTAGCACCATATCATTGCTTAAAATAAAATTTTTTTGAACTTTGTAAGTAGAATATTGTTGGTAATGATAAATATGACAGTAAGTCTATATATAAATTTAGGTATATTTTTTTTTTTTTTTAAAAAAAAAAGCTTTCGAACTCCAAAGTATAAATTTATCGATTCCTCAATTATAATGACTAGGCTTTTCATTGCTCTTGTAATTGGCGTATACCAAACATTATAATTTTTACTATCATCAAAATATAAATTACAAAAAAAAGTTTTTTTTTTTTATAAATTTCATAAATGGAAACAAGTTTTACAATAAACATTTACATCCATAGTTTATTTTAAAATTAATTTATCGTTATCATTATTCTCTATTATTTTGTTGCATTAAGAGATTATCCAAACTTTCTTTATACCAATAAATAGCATCGTTAATACTTTTTTCTGTTCCCTCACCTTTTTCATACAAATTTGCAAGACATTTTTGCGCATTGCTATTTCCTCCTTCAGCAGCTGATTTAAATAAATCAAATGCCTTATTTTTATCAACGTCAACAACAATTCCATGCTCATAATAATATCCAACCTTATATTGAGCCTCCAAATATCCTTGATTAGCCGATTTCTTAAAAAATTCAAATGCTCTCACGAAATTTTTACAAACAGCTTTTCCTGTTTCGTAAATTTCACCTAATTTATATAATGCAACATTATTGTTATCATTTGCAGCTATATGATACCAATAATTAACTTTATCTAAATCACTAACTAAACTATTAAAAGACAATTTGTGTACATCAAAATCTTGAATTCCGGCTGCCTCGTTATATAATTCCAATCCCCTTTTTTTATTAATTTCCGTTCCAATTCCATTAATATAGCAATCACCAAGCTGAAATTTTGCATCTATATCTCCTTGATTAGCAGCTTTTTGATAATATTCAAATGCTTTCAGCACATCCTTTTCCACACCATTACCTAATTCATAAAATTCGCCCAAATTATACTGTCCAACTTTAAATCCTTTTTCAGCAGCTTTCTGATACCAATACAAGGATTTTTCTGAATTCTTTTCCGATCCTTCACCAACTTGATATAA
Source organism: Funneliformis mosseae (assembly GCA_910592005.1). Classification (NCBI taxonomy): domain Eukaryota; kingdom Fungi; phylum Glomeromycota; class Glomeromycetes; order Glomerales; family Glomeraceae; genus Funneliformis; species Funneliformis mosseae. The sequence continues at coordinate 10,473 of CAJVPP010002032.1, forward strand.
AATGCCAAGAATAACTTGTGCGTCTTCATGTCCATTTTCTGCAGCTTTCTGATACCAATAAAAGGCTTTTTCTGGATTTTTCCGTACCTTCACCATTTCGATATAAACATCCAAGATTAAATTGTGCGTCTTCATGTCCATTTTCTGCAGCTTTCTGATACCAATAAAAGGCTTTTTCTGGATTCTTTTCCGTACCTTCACCAATTTGATATAAAATGGCAAGAATAACTTGTGCGCTTATATTCCCATTTTCAGCAGCTTTCTGATACCAATAAAAAGATTTTTCTGGATTTTTTTCCGTACCATCACTATTTCGATATAAACATCCAAGATTAAATTGTGCATCTTCATGTCCATTTTCAGCAGCTTTCTGATACCAATAAAAGGCTTTTTCTAGATTCTTTTCCATACCTTCACCATTTTGATATAAAATGCCAAGATTAAATTGTGCGTCTTCATGTCCATTTCAGCTGCTTTCTGATACCAATAAAAGGCTTTTTCTGGATTTTTTTCCGTACCTTCACCATTTCGATATAAACATCCAAGATTAATTTGTGCGTCTTCATATCCATTTTCAGCAGCTTTCTGATACCAATACAAGACTTTTTCTGGATTCTTTTCCGTACCATCACCATTTTGATATAAAATGCCAAGAAAAACTTGTGCGATTATATGACCATTTTCAGCAGCTTTCTGATACCAAGAAAAGGCTTTTTCTGGATCCTTTTCCGTACCTTCACCATCTTGATATAAAATGCCAAGATTAACTTGTGCGTCTTCATGTCCATTTTCAGCTGCTTTCTGATACCAATAAAAGGCTTTTTCTGGATTCTTTTCCGTACCTTCACCATTTCGATATAAACATCCAAGATTAAATTGTGCGATTATATGCCCATTTTCAGCAGCTTTCTGGTACCAATAAAAGGCTTTTTCTGGATGTTTTTCCGTACCATCACTATTTCGATATAAACGGCCAAGATTAAATTGTGCGTCTTCATGTCCATTTTCAGCTGCTTTCTGATACCAATACAAGGCTTTTTCCGGATTCATTTCCGTACCTTCACCATCTTGATATAAACATCCAAGATTAAATTGTGCATCTTCATGTCCATTTTCAGCAGCTTTCTGATACCAATAAAAGGCTTTTTCTAGATTCTTTTCCATACCTTCACCATTTTGATATAAAATGCCAAGATTAAATTGTGCGATTATTTGCCCATTTTCTGCAACTTTCTGATACAAAGGAAAGGCTTTTTCTGGATTCTTTTCCGTACCTTCACCATCTTGATATAAAATGCCAAGATTAACTTGTGCGTCTTCAAGTCCATTTTCAGCAGCTTTCTGATACCAATAAAAGGCTTTTCCTGGATTCTTTTCCGTACCTTCACCATTTCGATATAAACATCCAAGATTAAATTGTGCGATTATATGCCCATTTCAGCAGCTTTCTGATACCAATAAATGGCTTTTTCTGGATTCTTTTCCGTACCTTCACCATTTCGATATAAACATCCAAGATTAAATTGTGCGATTATATGTCCCTTTTCTGCAGCTTTCTGATACCAATAAAAGGCTTTTTCTGGATTCTTTTCTGTACCTTCACCATTTAGAAATAAACTGCCAAGTGTAAACTGTGCACTACTGTCTCCTTTATTAGCACATAAGTAGATTGGTGAATTTGGTGAGTTAGTTGGAATATTATAGCAATAATTTTCTGATAAAGAGTTGGGTGAAGTTGGTATGCTCGATATTTCAGAATTTTTACAGTCGAGTACTTTTAAATTTCGATGACTTTGTAATATATCTGAGGCGTTCAATTCGTTATCTTTATTAGTATCTGTAATAGTTAAATTATCAATATTATCACAAATAATTAATTCAAGATGTCGAATCCTCTCTTCTAATTTATTAATATTTACTTGCTTGGCTTTGGCTTCATCTTCTTGTTCTCTAACTTTTTCTTCTAACTTATAAATAGTTTCTTTCTTGAATTTGGTTTCTTCTTCTCGCTCTCTAACCTTTTCTTCTAAATATTTGAATTGTGAAAGTAACCCTTCGTAATTTAGCTCTAATTCCTTAATTCTCGTTTCCAAGTCTTTTAGGGCTTTTTCTTTTAAAACCATTTTTTTTTATTTTGTCTTGCATAGAGAATTACCAATAGAGAATTATCTTTTACCAGCCCTCGGTTTAAATTTTTCCCATTTGTAATTCTTTCCATAAATGATCTAGTCTGCTCGTATTAAAAAGGATTTAACCGGATCGTCTTACCAAATAAAGTTAAGTGTACTGTCTATTGTAAATTCCAATTATAAGCGAAGAAAAAAAAATACATTGCTTTAATTTATTTATATAAATTGCCTAATTATTATGGTTATTTTTTTTTGTAATGGCATATGATGAAAATAAACCTATAAATTTGTTTTTATAATAACATACATTTATCTCATGACATTAGTAATCTACTTATTTTCTACATTGTTTAATCGCCACCATGTAAATAAATAAAAGTAAAAATATTCGATGAACACTTGAAAACATAAATGCTCGTATCAACAAATTTTACACAAAGCAAGGAAAGAAGACTTGATACGTGTAGAATATAGAGTTGAGAAAGTAATGACAAATTATTTGAAATAGTCACGTGAGGTAATGTTAAGAAAGAATTTCTGAGAACGGTATTCTGAAAATTTTTGGAACAACTAATTTGTAAGACTTTTCTTTCGAAAAGAATCACAAAAAAAAGACGAGTCATCAAATGCTTCTCTAAAACGTTCAATAATTTAAATCGTCATCAATTTTTCATCCTGATGCAGTTTTTTATTTAGATAGCAATTATGAAGAAAGTAAAAGAATATGATAAGTATATAAACCAGTGTTGTGAAGTGATATGAAATAACACATATGACACTAATGACATGTCACGTATCATTATGTCATTCAGAGAACAAATGACAAGCATTTGAAATTATGTCATGTGACTTGTAATTTCGGCCAGAATTAATTAATTTTATACATATTAGCAATGCTTAGTACTATTTATCATAAAATGTAAAAATCCTTTATTTAAACAAAATTTATCACTGAACAATATAAATTGGAGCTTCTAAAGCCTCATTAAACAAACCAAGTAAATTCCATTTAGCCAATGGATTATCTGCTAGATGAATATCATACCCGCCTGCCTCAAAATCATTAGTTTTTTCAACTAACGCTTCATTATTATTTAAATTATTTTCTGTATTAACCATTTCAATCCAATTTTCAACCATTTTAGTCCAATGTTCAGGATTAAGAACATTATTGTTATTAGTTTCTTTAATAGTATTATCATTAATGTCTTGATCTATTGAATAAATATAATAATAAAATTAGTAAATATTAAATATTAAATAATGAATAAAATATTATACGAAATGGCTTTAACAGCCTTTTTTCATAAAAAAATCATACAAAATCATACAAAATGGCCATAATAGCCTTTTTTTCATAAAAATCATATGAAATTATACGAAACAATCATAACGGCCTTTTTTATAAAAAAATTGTATGTATGATGTTTATTTTACCTGTTTCAGATTCTTCAGTATCACTATCATTAAAAGCATTAAATGTAAATTTATCATCATCATTTTCTTCTGATTGATCTTTTTAAATTGGTTTAGCAATATGCAATCGCTTATATTATCATTCAGAATTTCACATTTTCTCTTACATAATATATTACTTTGTAATTGAGCCATAGCCAAAACCTTTTTATATTATAAAAATATTAATTTATATTATTAATTTGATTATATATAATAGATTCATTATTTTAATAAATATACTTATATGCAATTTATTTTGATGTTTTGAAAGAGCTGCAATAGTTTATCATTATTTACTAATAATTGATGTAGAAGCATCGACAACTAAGCTATTTTTATATTGTTTTATGTCATAATCAGTCATTGTTTCTTCATCAGGAAAGCTGACCTTAATATTGAGTGTTTGTTCAATTATCTCCATTTATTTCATAGTAGAGCTCAAGGTAAATGTGAGATCATCAAGTTTTAGAATGAGTTACAGGAAACTAGCTTTGATGAAATCTTTAAAATCATCATCAGTATTTTGCTCATGCATAGAGCCTCTTGCTTTCGTTCCTATAGAGATATCATGTAATCTGTATTGTTATTAATAGAAATGATTGTATTGTTGATCTATATTCAGAGAGATATTATCACTCCAATCTAGTGATAAGGTAGGTGATTATTTTAGGGGATTATTGTTAGTATTCTTTAGCACAGAACATGAATTTGTGAGCTTACTAGTCAGTTTGGTTAGTTTCTGAGAACCATCTGTGATGATGTTAGTGAAAGTGATATTAGGGCTAATAGCTTTTTTACGAAGATGAATTGGAGCTTTATAATTGTTATATTATACCAGTTGAAATCATTGATATAATTGTTAGATGCTTTTATCTTGAGAAGTATGACATTTTTTTAAACAATCTTTGATTTTGTGATGCGATAAGAAGCAGATAGTACATAATTTGACTTTAGTCTCAGTCCATTCTACGTGTTTGCTATTGATGGTAAAATTATCATTACTGATTGCTACTTTATAGTCATTAGCTGAAGAAAAATAAAAAAACACATGTTGTAAATTATGATAATTCAATCTGATCTTAGAAATAATCAAGCTATAGCATTAACCATCAATCCTAATTCAAATAAGTCTTTACTCATAGTGTAATGAGGAAGACATATTAGTTTAGCTGAGAATTTAAATCGTTTTAAGATTTTATCACACAGAATGTCACACATATAGAAATGAACTATATTGTTAAGAAGAAAGACACTGTGACCTTTCTTAAATTTAATAAAATTAGCGTCTGAATCGTATATGATCATAGCTTATTGCCAGAGGTTTTTTGTTTCTATATTAAATCTGATGATCTTACTAAATCGGGAGAGATTTTTTTGATATGCATTTCTGTACATCCAATTGGATTTCAGTAACTTTGATTAATTGTTATAGAATAAATGAATGTTTTAGCATGATTTTGAGGGATAAAAACATGTGATTTTTTAAATTAGGTAGATTAATTTTGCAAAACGTGTCCCTTTCATCCGATTGGTCCTCAGGGTATTTAATAAATACTACATCTAAAAATAAGTCAAACTGATCGAAAATAAGGTTAGTAATATCAGAGATTATTGTTTGAGGAAATTTTTTCAGGGTAATTGTTCACTGAGAAAATGCGAAAAAATTCATTTTTTTAGTGAAAATTTCTTGAGAGCTTTTCTTATTATTCAAAAAATTGTCTGAGGTATCATTAGTGTAATTGACATTTATGAATACTTGGTTAAGAGTGACAACTAGAGTTGTTTCACCTGTCAAAACTTCTTTGCCTTTCCTTTATCAAGCGAAAGAGGGTTAATGTCTATAATAACTGGAGTTTCTTTGTTGTTGTTATTAGTAGAAATACTACTTTTAGGTTCAGTAGTTTGTAAAATATTCTGTCTTTTACTTAGTTGTTGCTCTGAAGTGTTAGAATGAGAGCAAGATTGTTGTTTTTATTAGGTTTTATTATTCTCTTTCTTTGGTCTGCCCATGTTGTGAAAAGAATCCTTATAAAAAATAAAAATATTTTTTTTTTTTAGTATTCAATATATCAGAGAGGTCATATAACAAAAGAATGACACACACGAGTCATGTAAATCCTTACTACTGCTAATACAATTTCTAGGAAGATCATGATTGACTCAATTATCAGCCCTAATCTCATTAATACACTGATCTAAAGATTGTCACCCAGGTGACCTTCCAGAAGCAGAACCCCCAAGGTCACTAGATCTTAAAACCACTGTTAAATTTGGATAAAAGGATCACTTTCAGTTACAGATACTTTTAGTTGATTATATTTTCTGTCTTTATCAATACCAATTAGAATCGCTATTACCTCTGTCTGATATCAGGATTTTATATATGATCAGGAAGGCTTAAATATTATCATCTTTATAAAATCTGAGAAAGGTAAGTGGCTATTATATCTATATTATCAAATGCATCTAGTAATTAAACCTGGCCTCTACTCCAATTGACAATTCAATTGGATAGTTTTACGGTGTGACGGGTAAAATTTTAGATAGATTTAATTGGTAGAATAGAAAGTCAATTTTATTGCCATGTAGATCTTCTA
>CAJVPP010002033.1:0-16653 GCA_910592005.1 Funneliformis mosseae
AAAAATTAAAATTAGTCATAAATTTAAAAGTTGCGATAACTTTTTTTTTGGTCCAATACTTTTGACCGGGGAGTATATTACCTACCTGTAATATTGGCTATCTTTGTCTTCTGTCCCCTTATATGATTTTTAAAATAGTTCTTTTTAAATACAAAGTATTTTTAGATCTAACCTTTAATATAAAACTTTTTCCTTTTTCTAATACAATTGTTTTTTTTTAATATATTTACTTTAGGTATAAAAATTCAACTAGATAATTTATCAATTTTATATTCACAATTAACTGATCTTTCTTTTTATACTGACAGTTTTTTTTTTAATTTAAGTAGTTTAGCATCTCATATAGGGATTACCTAGTTATAAGTTGATCTTTCAGAACCTTTTTGCTTTTTTAATGCCTTTCTATCTCTTTCTCAACTGTCTTCTTCTTTAGTAGAATTAGTAGTGATTTTGACTGCAATTTTTGTTTCATTGATTAACGCTAGTATTAACATTTTACAGTTTCACAAATTACAATTTCCTCTTATTTAAAATGAACTATTTCTTTAAATGTGCTTCTACTTACAATCTCACATTCAAAATTTCTTATTATCTAATTTAATGTTTACTCTTTTGCTTACTTAAGGACAGAAATATTATAATTATACTATATAAAGTTAAAGCACATGCTGATGATTACTATAATAATAAAATTGATCAACTTGTCAAAATAATAAGTTCTTTTACAACCATTATATTATCAGTATTAGATTATAATTATACTTTTAATTATAATAATCAAGTTATCCTTACGCTACTATGATAATTTATCAAAAACCTTCTCAAATCTATTGACTTTCACAATATCTAATTACTTTCACATTTTCATAAATATTTCTCACCTGATGTGGACTGGATTACATTACTTTTGTTCTTAATAACAATAAAAATACCTTAATCACATCATATAAAGCCTTCTTTGTTTACAAATTTGAAGTCAAATTCTTATTAGAGCTCCTTCTGATACTTGAGATATTCAAATAATGCTATTCTAAATTATATAATTTATCATAGTTTTATTCTAAATATCTGATTATTTTGGAAACTTTTGATCATGTTTGGCTATACCAAATAACTTTATACTAAATCAATAATATAATGTTAGATATTATTACTTTTTTCTCTTAACATCTGACTGAGCTTAATCTTTACTTTGATATTTCACATATTATATCCATGGATATTTGAAATCTAAAGTTAAGTTATTCTTCTTTTAACTTTATAGATTTAATTAAAGACATAGTACCATCTTCTCTCTACAAGTAGTTATATCAAATAGTAAACAATAAATCACTCATCCTTAGTTTACTTTTCTCAACTTATCATTTTATACATACCAAGATTAAGTCTTTTTGGATTGATTGCTATTCCACCTTTAATCATTTAAGATTAATCATAATATATCTTTTATTAAATAAAAAATTAATACTGTATTCACTGGTTTTTCTAATCCCACTTTTCATTTCTTTATTATTCTGTCTTCATTCTACAAATTTTTTTACTTTGATTTTAATTGATCAAATATTTAAATTAATAGTAATCAGACTTCTAGTACTAGATAGTTGAGTCTATTTTAAATTAGTTTAGGGTATATTAGTCTAGAACAGTGCAAGGTTGATTTTTATTTGATCTTATTAAATAGAAATTTCTATACTCTCTCATTTATAACTTACACATTAAAATAAAAAAAAACTTAAAATATTTTAACATCTAATAATTATAAAAAAATAAAATAATATTTATTAGATTTGCTATATTAAAATACATTTAATAATAATATTTTTAATTTTAAGATTAATAATTATTAATATATATTAATTTTTTAATTTTTCAATTTTTTAAAAATAATATATTATGTAATAATTATTTAAAAATAAAATTCAATTTATTGGATTTATTTTATTAAGGCTTATTAATTAATAGTATTTTTATATTTTTGAAATTAATAGATAATAAGATATATAAATTTAAAATTTAATTTTTTTATAATAAAAAGCTTATAATAATAATACTTTAAAAAATAAAATTTTTTTATATGATAAAATACTAAATTTATTTATTTTTTTAAGTAATAATTTTATATTTATTTAAATAATTATTATAAAAAATTATTAAATTCTTTTTATTTTAACATTATAAATAATTTTTTAAAATAATTATTAATTATCAATATAAAAATTTTTTTATATTTTAAATTTTTAAGTTTATATTTAATTATTATAACCATTTTTTTTTCTTAAAAAAAATTTTATAATAAGATTAAATAATTATATTTATAAAATAGTTAGTTTAGTATTTTAATTTTATTTAAAAATAAGTTTATATAATTTAATAAAATAATTATTTTATTTTTTATAATAAATATACTTATAATATTAGATTAATAATTATTATTAGTAATTTATAAAATTTTTAATTTAAATATTATTATATAATATACAAAATACGATAATTTTATCAAATATATAATATTATATATAGTTGCAAATTTAAAAATTTTAAAATTTTATATATATTATAAATTTTTTATTTTTTAAGTAATATAAAATATATTTATAAAAATTTTAAATTTAAATTAATTTTTATTTTTATCTTTCTTATTTTTTTTTATTATAAATATTAAAAAATTAAAAATAACAAATTTTTATTTATATATTTAATTAATATTGTTACTATTAAATTTTTTAAATAATTCTTATTTTTATTAATTTATATATAAACTATCAAATATCTAAAATTAATTAAAATATTATACTTTAATTATACTTTAAAAATTTTTTTATATATTTATAAAAATATAATACTTTATCTAATATTTATTCTTTTTAATTTATTGAAAATTTATTTATTTTATAAAATAATAATATAATAAAAATATATCTTATTTTATATATTACATTTTTATTTAAAATTAATAAATAAAATTCTATATATAATATATAATAATAAAATGATAAATTTAAAATTTATTGATTTTTTTACATTTATAGTTAATTTCTATTTCTATATAAAAAGAATTTTTTTGAAATTTTACTTATTTAATATATTTATATTAAAAAAAAAAAATAAATATTTATTAAAATAAGAAATAATTTTTATAATCAAAATTAAAAGAAATTTAAATAATTAATTAAAATTAATTAATCTATGAATAAAAATGTATTTTTACAAATAATAATTTAATTATTTTGGTTTTTTAAAGCACATAAATTGTAAACTAGTATTTTTTCTACTTTCAATCAAAAATTGTTTTACACTACTTAATTCAGAATCTAATCTACCATTCCCTGATGAAGTATCATATAATTGTTCAATTGTTGTATAAATAAGTTGTAATGTTTCTTGTGCTTGCGGGGAAACATATTGTGCCAATGTTTGATTCATAAATTCAATTTCAAGCGTTGCCTAAACACAAAAAAAAAAAATTAAAACCGAATCAAAAAGTCTTATTACTTTTTCTTTAAAAAAAAAAGATTTATCTTACCTGGCACATTCCACCTAAACTAAATTTCTCTACTTTTGAAAAAGCTTCAAGACAATCATGTGCCATAGATTCCAATAATACTGTTAGTGCACGATTAATTAATGGTTTGGCGATATCACTAATTTGTGCATGAACAAGTACGAGTGATAACAATGCTTCATACACAAAAGAATGCACCTCTAAATAAAAATCGATATAATTTAGTTAATAATTAATAAGAATTATTATTATTTGATAATTAAGAATTTAAAAATATGAATACTTTACCTGTAGGTTTAGATATGTTTGACCAATCAATTTCACCTGAAAGAATACCATTTGTAATAATATCACGAACATTTGCAGATTTGCGTTTTATATAATCCTCAAACAAAATACCATCAAGTTGATCAACAACGGTATTAAGTGACTAAAAAAAAACGTTTAAATATTACAATAAAATTTATATCAAAGATTTATATTAAAAATTAAGACGTTTACTTCAATATCTTCCACCATATTGCATTTATAAGCGGTTTCAAATTGGGATACAATTCTTGGTATCATTAATTGTTTAAGATTGGAAAAATTACTAATAGTGAGCAAAATCCTTGAATCCTATGATAAGAACATAATAATAAATATCTTGCAATGGAAAGATCACAAGAGATATTCAACAACAAACCATTTGAGATGGATCAATCCTTGTTTTGTGAATAATGTCTGTGGGTTCTTTTTCGATGACAGTTTCAAGTGGAGTATAATCTGTAAATACAAGATGAACTAAACCTTCCAAGTAAGCATAGATAGAATTAAGGAAAGCTTCTTTGATCTTATAGAAGTAATTCTCGGGTATTTTCGACTTCTTTATAAAGAAATTTTTTAAATAAAAGAGTATCATAAAATACAATCATATTTAACCTTTAGACTTACGTTATCCTCTTTATCAGATACATAATTTAGGCTTGCGATTTTGTAAGCACTGCGAGAATTATACTTGTGGAATATATGAAAGTTCCGCAAGAAATTGGTAATTTCACGGTTATCTTGGTCAAGAGACCAGTCTTCAAGATAAAAGAAATTTTTTGCATCTAAAATAAAATTTATAAGAAAGAATATTATAATACGTAAATCTATCAAAGAAACGTAATAGATATTTACCCGCATTCCACGTTTCACAAATAACTTCTATGAAACACCACCTGGTTTGATCCATTAACGTAGATAATGTACCAGAGGCATCAGATGCCATATTTATAGAATTAATATCATTTACGCATTCATTCATTTCCTTAAGAACCTTTGTTAAAAAGTAACAAGTAGTCACAGAATCTGAATGCGATGGAACGAATGATGGCTTTTTATAGGAAGTAATTGGAGAAATTGGAGTAACTGGCGTGCTAGGTTCATCAGATATTGGCGACAGACTAAATAACTCCGATAAAAATGATGCGTAAAGCTCGATTACTCCACTTGCCATTTTTTCGCATTGATCTACCTTCCGTAAATCCATTCCTTGGCGTCTACGCTTATTAGCACTTAATACTGTGGGACTCTTCAATGGAAAAAAAAAATTTTTAAAAAATCTAACTCAAATTAAATTACAAGAGAATATGTGAAATACCTTTTGAAACTTTCCGTCCATAAAAGATTTGCTTAATTTCCAAAAATCTGGTAGGCATCTCAAGAGCAAATCCGATAATGATTTCACAATCTCTAATATTGCCTTCCACATTTGTACATCCATTTCTTTGCCAGCTTAATATTCATAAAATAAAAAATGCAAATATATTATAGATGTATTCCTAAACTATATAGTTTCAACATTAAATTATTTCTTTCTTTTTAATTATAAATTTGATTGTCTAAACGTTTTTAAATTATCCTAAGCTAAACTAGTTTCGGTTTGCAATCATTACTAACTTTTTTGTTTTTAGTTCTGGTTTGTTTCGGGCGGCACCACTAATTTATATAAATTTTTTAACACATACCTATTAAGGAATCGAAATCCCTTAAGTTGACACATCTAATAGATTTCTTGAGACGAATCGCCATTTCCTTATTATTGCTATAATTTTCTGGAAATGATTTCTTTAAAGCTAAAATTTCAAAAGAAATAATTATTAAAATATATACATATACATATTTATATGTAACTTTTTTTAATGCGACAAACCTTGGATCTTATCTAACTGTTCTTGATACGATTCCTTGAGAAGATCAATAATAAATTTATATTGACTGTCAAGATAATGCCATACCGGGTCCTCCACTGTTTCAAGCTCCAGAAGTATACTAAAAGATTAAATGATCATATTACAAAAACTATATACTAAAGAAATATAACTATTCTAAATATTATTCTTACTTGATAGTTTTTTCTTGTTCTTCCATTGATCTCCAAGGTTCGGTTAATTGCTTGAATAACTGAACTTTCATCTCTTCCATGATCTTATCAACTTCTAACCAAACTTTATCAAAGACCTTCCTATATTGAGCAGAAAGGGCAGTCTCATCATATTCTCTTTCTGAGGCTGCTCCATTAGTATCAGTTCCTTCTGTTCCCATAGTTGAATCTAATACGACCTTTCCTTTCTTATAATCTCTGATTACCATATCGTATTTTTGCTTTATAAAGAATTTATTATTAATATTGATTGTAACATTAATTGATACAAAAATAATTTTATATCCTTCTAAATACCTGTTTCATAGACTCCATAAGGCTGCTAGGTAAATTAAAGAAATATTTGTACTTTTCTAATACACTCAAAGTACTACGTATTTTATCAGCTTTGCTTCTATTAGCTAACACCGGTCCAAAAACTTGTTCCGCCCTATCACAAGCATCTAAATTATTTAAATTGACCAAGTTAATATATCCTAAATTCTTTTTTCTGAATCTTTGAAACTTCATTTAAACACCCATACCGGAGATTGCATTATCCAACACATTAACACCATAACCGCTTTCAGGATTCAAACTCTTCGCTTTCATTTCGCCATAAACAGTATCTATGGTGTTTTTCGCACTTACGAATCTATCAAAATTATCTTGAACTAAATTACGAAGAGCTTCGGATTTTTGGTCCAAAGTATATCTTAAAAAATCTGCTCCTCTCAATAAATCCGCATAAGGAGTGTCGCTATGTACTTGGCGTAAAAAAAGCTTTGAATTGAAGGTTTTTTTTCCAACAATTATTTGCGATTCTAAAAAAAAAAGAAAAAAGCATTGAACAATATTAGATAATTAAATAGTTACCGATCAGAAGGAAAACAAATTTTCTTAAATTATAAATACATTTACTTTCTTTATCATGTTCATCTAAGCCGTAACTGATCAATTTGGTAAAATTAAAGAATGTGAATAAATTGAAACTTGGTAACCATACTACAAGTCAACAAATTAAACAATGTTTCATATAGGTTTACCCAAAAACATTCTGCTTTAAACCAAGGGGATCGGCATCATCGCAACTCCTTTCATCACCAGGGGTAATATTGTTGCTAAAGTCGCTAATAGAATATCTTAAAGACTTTCGGTTGTCTTCTTCTTCCCAGTGATCAGGATTGAGGTTATCAAGTCCATAGTGTTTAAGAACTATTTTTTTTAAAAATATTTATTATATTTATAGTTAAACTTTTTGATTGGCATTATAAGTTATATAAAAAAGGTCATAGAGCTGGGAAAAATCAAAACCTGCTGCTTCCTCCGAGAATTGAGTATCGTATATTGATAATCGGTACATGAGAAAATAATTTCGCTTCTTAGCGGTTCTAAACTAAAAGGTGATGTGCAATATTGAAAAGTCACATCACTTAAAATGTGATATTTAAATCAAGTACAAATCGCACAAATGGTAAGTTTCTAGGAAAATCAGGCACTAATTCGACAATAATCTTTTTGAAGACTACAAAAAACAGCTGACCATCGCGTAAATACCAACCATGCTGTTTGATTCATGCCCTTTTGTGTCTTATCACTCCTCATAATTCAAACTTGACTTGATGAAAACGGTGACCTATTTTCATGATTTTCAATAGGGGAGAAAAAAGGATCTTAATAATAAATCACTTAACGTTTAATTAGACTGACTCGATTTGATAAAACAAATTTAGATAATTTATCTAATTAAATTAACTTGACCATCTAAAATATTATTATGTAAGGATTTGCTAAAATTTTAATAAGGATAAGTTACTAGAACAGAAATAATCTTACTGATATTTTCATGACAAAACTAAAAGATCATAAGCTTAATAATTCTATGACATTTACACTTTTAGCTAAAATTAATTCTTCTAGATATGTTACAGATATTATTAAAATAAAATAAAATAATAATCATTATGGAAACTTGGAGATCTCAGAGATGGATTCTATAGTTGCATTATATATTGAGAATTTATAATTAAAAAGATTATGATCTTCTGAATATTTACAGCTAATGATATTGTTAGACTCTTTAAAATATGTCTTAACAATAAAGATTAACAAAAAAAAATATCATGTATTTGTTGAGAATATAGAAGATAAAACTTTCTTATATTTCTTTATACTTTTTTGACTCTACATTTTATAATTTGTCATTCATTAGTATTACTTCTCAAGGATAAGTATGATTTTCAATATCCTTTCTTACAAATCAATCCAAAGAAATTTTAAAACCTAATGGGAAATTTCAAATTCTTCAATGTCTAAAAAATGAATTTGAATAGCATACAATAATTCCAAAGGTCGAAAGAGAAATCCCCAGGTATTCACGCAGGTCCGATCAAATAGAACTGATTTAATTTTCAACCTTGATTTATCATCTGTGTCCTCTTTATTCGTTCAGGATATGATCGAATTTTGAAAGCATTGTGTTATCAAGAGGAATAGCAATATGCGAAAGTTACTATGATCGAGTGTTAATTGGCCAAGCATGATTGAATATATAATGAAATAATATAAGTAAAAGTTTTATATTTTAAAAAATAAATCAATGATATCATTTACTATGATATGACCAATTTACTCGGAGAATTTGTAAAGGTTTTAAAACTGGGTATGTATCCACAGATACTGTCAAAGTATTTGCATTTTTTTTCGAAAGTAAATTTGTAATATTAATGTAACAATAAATAATTTTTTTGTTTTAATGAATAACGAAACTTCTTAATAAGATTTTTTTTTCAATATAAATAAATATAAGCATGTTAGCTTATTAAACTAGGAACGTGTCGACAAATATATTTTTTTTTAAAACAAATACACAGTTTGGGTTAAAGGTAATTTTGGAATAGGTTCACAAGTACAGACAACACCATCTGCTTTTACAACGTAAGTTTCGGGATCAACTTCAATTTTAGGTAAAGAATCATTTAATTTCATATCTTTCTTGCCGATACCCCTACATTTCCTTACTACTTCAATACGTTTCTTCAAACCATATTTTTGAACATTTCCTTCTTTGATGGATACTTGACTAACAAAAGAAATCGAATTCTTTGCTGCCGCACTAGCAAAGTGACCGAACATTGGTCTTGAAATGACAGGTTGTGTAGTTGGAATTGATGCATTTGCATCTCCCATTTGTGACCAAATAATTATACCAGATTTAATAATAATTTCAGGTTTTGATCCAAAGAATGCTGGATTAAACATTACTAAATCTGCAACTTTTCCCGGTTCTATAGATCCAATTAAATGACTTACGCCAGTTGCTATAGCTCTATAATGATTATGATTATAAAAAAAAAAATGTAAATAAAAATGCTAATAATATATATAGATATCAATTAAAATTTCTACTTACGGATTGATGGTGTATTTGGCAATATATCTCTTAATTCGGAAATTATCGGCTGGACCATCATTGTCATCTCCTAATCTTCCTCTTTGTAATTTCATCTTATGAGCTGTCTTCCAAGTTCTTAATACAACTTCACCAATTCTGCCCATAGCTTGAGAATCAGAACTTATAATGCTAATAGCGCCAAGGTCATGTAAAACATCTTCTGCTGCAATGGTTTCGGCTCGTATACGTGATTCCGCGAATGCTATGTCTTCAGGTATATTTTTATCTAAATGATGACATACCATCAACATATCTACGTGTTCATCAAGTGTATTTGCAGTGAAGGGTCGAGTTGGATTTGTGGATGATGGAATTATATTTGGTTCACCGCACACTTTGATAATATCTGGAGCATGACCTCCTCCCGCACCTTCTGAATGGTATGCATGGATTGTTCGGTCTTTGAAGGCTGCAATTGAATTTTCCACGAAACCAGACTCATTAAGTGTATCAGTGTGAATAGTCACCTAAGTTAAGTAAGTGAATGAGGGATATTTATTTTTTAATGTTGAGTTTCTTGTAAATAAATTTTTACACGAGATATGGAAAACTTACTTGTACATCAAATTCATCACAGACACTCAGGCAAGTGTCAATTGCTGCTGGAGTTGTACCCCAATCCTCATGTAATTTTAATCCTGCAGCACCAGCTTTAATTTGTTCACTTAATGCAATAGGGTCCGATGCATTTCCTTTACCGGTGAAAGCAAAATTCATTGGGATACCATCGGTAGCGGTAAGCATCATCTCGATATGTGATTTTCCTGGCGTGCAAGTTGTGGCATTTGTACCAGTATTTGGACCAGTACCTCCTCCGACCAAAGTCGTAATACCTGATGAGATAGCCTACAAGATGTAGGAATTAAGGTTAAAGAGCACTTGAAGTATAGAAAGAATGAAAGGAGTTATTTTTTAAAAATCAAACCTCTGGAATAAGTTGTGGACAAATGAAATGAACGTGAGCATCAATTGCACCGGCCGTAAATATGCGACCTTCACCGGCAAGTGCTTCTGTAGAAGGACCAACAATAAGACCAGGAGTAACACCTTCCATCACATCAGGATTACCAGCTTTACCTATCCCAACGATTACACCGTTTTTGATACCAATGTCGGCCTGAAATCATAAACATGTTAGTAAATTTTATTAGAAAATTATGTCGTATTTGATAATCACCTTAACAATGCCGGTATAATCAATAATTATAGCGTTTGTGATAACCAAATCTAAGGCATCATCAGAAGATATCGAAGTAGCCTGACCCATTCCTTCTCTTAAAACTTTACCACCACCGAATTTGCATTCATCACCATAAATCGTATGGTCCTTTTCAATTTCTAACCATAAATTGGTATTTCCTAATCTTAATTGATCACCAACGGTTGGTCCATAAGTATCAGCATAGGCTTTTCGATCCATTGAATAAGGAGTACAAGCTAAAGATGATTTGTCCGTCAGTGAAGCATGCTTGAAGCCTTTAACGATAAGATTTTTAACGATTTTGTCGATTTTCGAAGCATCAACGACTCCGGTGGCAACATTGTTTCCTCCGGAAATACATTTTTTCCCACCGATATCGACAAGTGTGACGGTTTTTGTTTCACCCGGTTCGAAACGTACTGCGGAACCAGCTGGAATATCAAGTCTTTTGCCATAAGATAAATGTCTATCAAAACTAAGAGCAGGATTTGTTTCAATGAAGTGGTAATGAGATCCAACCTATTAATCATTGAGAAATGGGATAGGAAAACAATATTTTAACGTGAATAATTGCGGATTTATTTTCTATTGGCTAACAGAATTCACGTGTTATAATAGATTTTTTTTTTGTTACCTGTATGGGTCTATCCCCGGTATTAACAACTTTAAGGCTTGCTCTAGCTCTTCCTTCATTTAAAACAATCTTACCAGGTTTAACAACGAGAGCACCAGGTGCATCTTCAGCCTTCGCTTCAACAGTTTGTAAGACAAATTTAGAATTATCAGGTATTGGTAAGAAACTTCCATAAAGAGCCAATTCTAAATTCCCATCATCAGAGGAAATTGGGTCATGAACAGTTACAAGATAAGATCCATCGGGAAAGGTTCCTTCCACTTGAACTTCAGACAATGTTTCTAAAACGTCGGGCTGAACATGACGTCTACCCAACATTTGCTTTCCCGTATTCATCAATTGCGCAACAGTATTCGTTCCATCTCTCATCATTTCAATTAATTGTGAAGCAATTAAAGCTGCTGCTTCGGTATGGTTTAACTTAACTCCACGAGCTAAGCGTTTTTGAGCTAAATAACCAACTTGATGGAGAACAAGTTTATCTAATTCTCTTGGTATTAATCTCATTATTGCAGGTTTCGTTAAAAAAAAGTGAGAAAATGTAAAAACACCTTGGTGAAAAAGTAAAAAAAAAAAAACTTTTCAAAAGAAATTGAATTTATTTGATTTAATTGGGGTACTTAAACCGATTATCGCCCCAATAGAAAGGACAAATATGTGATGCGATTTTCGGGTTAATTTCATAAGAAAAGGTAAATTAACTGTATCGGAAATTTCAAACACATGTGTCCTAACATTGATAAGGTCGAGATTTTAAATTCGTGGGAAGATCTCGGTGTAAATTGATAAACAAAGTTAAGATTTTAGTTGATCTTGTTAAATTTATGGCAACCCATTTCGGAATGGTTATGCCAGAAAAAGATTATCGAATTGGTTGATCCCCCACAAATTATGTTTCGCGTTAGAATGTATCCTTAAATATCGAGCAATTATAATTTTTTTTTCCTCGAAAAAACTTTTTTTTTTTTGAAAAGAAAAAATGTCTACCGAACAAAAGGAGGTTTGCCAGTTTGAAGATCATATGACTTCAGCAAAAAGTAGTGCTCATGGACATTCTCACGATCATGGCGTAGGAGAACATGGACACACTCATGAACAATTAGACAATCCTGGTAACTATAATGAAAGAGAATTACCAAAATACGGAAATCGTAACTGGAAAGAACGAGCTTTTACTGTTGGAATTGGGGGGTAAGTGAGAGGAAAAAAAAAGAAAAAAAAAGCATTTTCCGATCAATGAATTAATTTACATTTTCACTTTAAAGTCCTGTTGGATCAGGAAAGACGGCATTAATGTTAGCATTATGCAAGGCTCTGAGAGAACAATATTCCATTGCAGCGGTGACAAATGATATTTTTACTAAAGAGGATACGGAATTCCTAGTTCGCAACAATGCCTTACCAGCTGAACGTATTCGTGCGATAGAAACTGGCGGGTGTCCACACGCCGCTATTAGAGAAGATATTTCCGCTAATTTAGGTGCTCTGGAAGAATTACATGCTAAATTTAACGCTCAATTATTACTTGTCGAAAGTGGGGGTGATAATTTAGCTGGTACGTGTTGAGAATAAAATAGATGGAAATAGAAATTAGAATAACGTTCATACTAATTTACAAATGATTGTGTAGCCAATTATTCTCGAGAGTTGGCGGATTATATCATCTACGGTAAGTTAAATCACGTGACAAACGCGTCGAAATTATTTCATCGTAAATTTAATTCATCATCATTTCATACAGTCATTGACGTGGCAGGAGGAGACAAAATTCCAAGGAAAGGAGGACCAGGCATTACACAGTCTGATCTTTTAATCATAAACAAAACTGATTTAGCAGAAATCGTTGGTGCAGATTTAGGAGTGATGGAAAGAGATGCTCGTAAAATGAGGTAAAAAAATAAATGAAAAATATCTACTCATCCTTTGAAATCTACATGCTCCTAAACAAATATCTTATTTATAGAGAGAATGGGCCAACATTATTTACCCAAGTGAAAAATAACGTTGGAGTTCCGCAGGTCGTTGAATTGATACTGAGTGCTTGGAAGTCGAGTGGTGCTGGTGATTCTTAAACACCGATCGAGGATCTCTTTTAATTTACCTACTATAAAATATTGAAAAGTTAATTTATTTATATTTTTTTTTAATAAATCTTTTAAAAATAAATTGATACAACATAATAAGAACAAAGTTTAGTATGCATAAATTTGCAAGAAAACATTCTCTTTAATTTTTGATCACGTGAAAAGAGGTTTTGCTCATATTTTAGAGCAGCTTTAACCAATAAAAAAAGGAATCAAGATTGTTGCAAATGAATACGACTAATCCTGTTCCCAAGGTTCATAAATTTCCCATCTATCCTCTGAAAAGATTTAATACAAACTGTGTTGAATTTAAACAGCCTGTAGAAATTACTAGTTTTAGTCATGATGAAACTCGTCAATTACATATGGACGATAGAGAACTGGTAAATTAGTTAGTCACTTTTGCATTCTACTACTTTAAAGAAGTGATTAATTATCAAAAGCTTTTTTTATAGAGATATTATTATCCTCCTAATTTAGAGAAGGATTTTAATTTATCAGCTGGCTATGAAAACTTTATTCAAAGGGAAAATTCAGGACCTGAACCAATTCATTCTTTATTGGATGCGTTGAATCATTTGAAAAGAACTAGTGCCAATAAGGATGTAATAAAAGCCGATATCGTAAGCTTACAAAATTTTTATAATTAATTCTATTTTATTCTAATATGAACTCTTAATCTAAAGTTTTCTTTTTTTTATTTGCATAGATCTCTTGGAGGGGAATTTTCACAAAGTTACTATGTGCTCCATATAACAAGAAAGAGCCCTGGGAGTTAGGAGCTACATTATATAATGTTAGAATAATCGCGACTTTTATGTGTTTATTTTTTAAAAAATTCTTTGTATTTAAATTTTTATTTTTATTTAACCATTTTGAATTCTAGAACACAATGTAAGTTACTCGATTATTTATCTTTTGTTATCATTCATCAAAATATTAAACTTTTTGTTAATCGAATTTTTACAGCTTCATTGAAGAACATGAAACGGAATATACACGACGAAACAATGCCGGAAATTCTCCAAGAGCTAAATTAATGGGGTATTGGGGATATAGATTTGAAGCTTTAAGTACAATCAATGTACCTGCGTCTGAAATTAAATCTCCAAATGATCCTGAATTATTAGCTCGTAAAAATGCTGTGGTTAATACGAATATACAATATTGTTCTGTGGCTAAAACAACATTGGGAACAAAGAAATTAATTATGGGCGCAGAGGTTGATTGTCTTATAGATATTAAACCACCACATCCTGAAAATCCTGTTGGTAGATATATTGAATTGAAAACTTCTAAAATTATTGATTCAGATAGGGATAAATTTGTATTCGAAAGGTGTGTAAAATTCAATTGATTCTTAAATTTTTTATAAAATATAACATTAACTTAATTATTTTAATTTAGATTTAAGTTAATTAAATTCTGGGCACAATCATTTCTTATTGGTATACCAAAAATAATTGTTGGATTTAGAGATGATGATGGAAACTTACGTGCAGTACAAGAACTTAAAACTTTAGAAATACCAAGAATGGTTAAAGGAAAAGATAAAATGTGGGATGCAACTATATGCTTAAATTTCTTAAATAATTTTTTTGATTGGTTAAGAGACGTGATTAAAATTGAAGATGCAAATTCTTCATATGTTATATCATTTAAGGAGCCATTTCAAGAAATTGAAGTTTCCTTTTGTCATAATAAAGATTCTGTATTGGCGGATAGACATTTAAACTCATTTAGATAGTAGGTAATATTTTTTTTTAATAAAAATGAGGTTTAATATGAATTGTATCAAATTTGATTATTATTATTTTTTAAAGATAATCAAATACTATATGTAGTTTATGTATAAAGTATTTAAATATAAGTTTATTAATATATATAAATTTAAATAATTATTTTATTATCCCTTAAATTATAGTATAAAATTGTTTATAAAGCATTTTAGAAAGCTTAAAATATTTTGATGAAAAAAAATAAAAAAAAAAAAAAAACTCTCCGCTGATCCCCAATTTCAATATGACCAGAAAAAAAAACGGAAACAACAATAACAACAACAAGTCTAACAAGACTCGCTCTTCTTCCCCTAACAACGACCAACAGCAATGACCTACTAAGAAACAGTTTATTGAACTTCCTCAAACAACTGAAGCTTTGTCTTCAAAAAATATTACAGAAAATGTCGCGTCTTCTGACATAGAACTTGACACAACCGCTTGTTTACGTAGCGACAAAGGAAAAACACCTGAAACTTCCTCATCCTTTCCAAAAGCCCTGATAGATATCGACCAAGCTTTTGATGCTACTGAAAACGGCCCTGATAACGACAAAAATAAAGCAAGTGGTATTCACCTTGAACGAGAAACGGAAACCCCTATTTACTTTGCCTACTGCGCCGCTGAACGCTTCTTCCCAGCCAAAACGAATCGAGAAAAACAAAATGAGGCGTGTGACATATTCGCATCACATTATGTCTCTTTTATTGATGCATCAGTACGTACTCACCCGATGACCCCAACAAAAAAATTGTCCAAATTGGTTTTACCTCGTGCGATAAAGCCAATCATGCAGTCACCCTCAAAATTCCTTGTTTGAACAATAACACATTTTCACCCCTGATTACCAAACCAGCCACAAAATACATTTCAGATTTATCGATCAGAGTAACTGAGATCCCGATCTCTACTACAGAATCAAACTTGAGATCTACATTTTCCTTTTCGGGAAGATCACCAAATGTACGATGTCTACCAAAAACTTATGGCAATAAGCTACTATTACCTTTGAAGAAAATACAGATATGACTATCCTGAATAAACTTAACAGCTACTTCGTTCTAAAAGACCTTGTTCAAGTTCATCCTTGTACAATGTTGAATGAAGATGTCAGGAAAAAATCACAATTTTCCCTTAAACTCACGAACCTACCTCTCGACACTAACGGCCGTCACCTTATCTCGATCGGTAATGCAATTGAGGATATAGCTTAGGTCATCCCTAAATCACGTGCCAACTACTGCAACCTTCAATATGCTATCTTCTACTTCAAAGACAAAGAGACAATAGATGCCGCTAAAAATGGAGAGACTTTCTATCTTGATAGAAAAAGACTGATCTGGGCTGACTCGAATTCAAAGTTTTGCTTCATTTGCCAAACACCTAGTCACCAATCGCAAAATTGTCGTAAAAAAAGATCATCCTCTGGAGACTGGCAAACACAACAACTTTACCAAAGATTCCAACCGACACAATTCCACAACTATCGGGCTCCTATTAACAAACCCAAACCATCTAATCCTAACAAATTGACACTATATACAATGAATCAAACCAACAATGTCACATCAAACCAAAATAATGACTCAAAAAATCCAAATACAATTCCTAAAC
>CAJVPP010002034.1:0-16651 GCA_910592005.1 Funneliformis mosseae
CTTATAGAGTCAGATGGTGACTACACAATGTATTAATTTTAGTTAGTTGATTATGTATTTTTTAAATAAAAAAAAAAATTTTGGATTTACTTACTTGTAGCCGGAGTTAGAGGCGGTCGGATACTTATGACCGCTACTGTAATTATTACCTTATCCTGTCCGATCATTTTTTTGAAACTATGGCAATGATTTTCGCGATGCATATGACGTATGATCGGCAATTGTGAGACATATAAACGGAAAAACATTAATGACACTCCGTGTAAACTTGGAATTTAAACTTTGACAAAAAATATCAAAGAAACTAAAATGACATTATAAAGGATAACATCAAAAAAATATATATTAAGATGGATCCCGATTCAGAGGAAACCGAAATTGAATCCGCACAAAATGACCTTGGAGATTTGGAAAGCACCTTCCGTTGGTATCATAAAACCGCGGAAAATGAAAATAAAATTGCCCAATATAACCTTGCACTTTTATATGAAAAGGGAGAAGGAACGGATAAGAATTTAGAAAAAGCTTTTTATTGGTATCAAAGAGCAGCCGACAACGGGTATGAATTTGCTCAAAATAATATTGCACTTTCATATGAGAAGGGTGATGGGACGGAAAAGGATTTAGGGAAGGCATTCTATTGGTATCAACGAGCGGCCGAAAATGGTTATGAATTTGCTCAAAACAATCTTGGTTGTCTATACGAAAAGGGTGAAGGAACGGAAAAGGATTTTAAAAAAGCCTTTTATTGGTATCAAAGAGCGGCCGAAAATGGTTATGAATATGCACAAAATAATCTTGGATGTTTATACAAAAATGGGGAAGGAATAGAGAAGAATTATGAAATGGCCTTTTATTGGTATCATAGAGCAGCGGAATGTGAGAATGATTTCGCACAATATAACCTTGCACTATTGTATGAAAAGGGTGATGGAACGAAAAGAGATCTGGAAAAAGCATTTTATTGGTATCAAAAGGCTGCTAAAAACGAAAATCATTTCGCACAAAACAATCTTGGTTATTTATATAAAAAGGGTGAGGGAACGGAAAAAGATTTGGAAAAGGCTTTTTACTGGTTTCAAAAAGCAGCAGGAAAAGGTTATAATGCAGCGCAATGTAACCTTGCCTTTTCGTATGAAAAAGGTGAAGGAACGAAACAAAATTTAGAAAAGGCCTTTTATTGGTTTCATATGGCAGCAGAAAACGGTTACGAATATGCACAAAATGCACTTGGTTGCTTGTATGAGAAAGGTGAAGGAACGGAAAGAAATATTGAAAAAGCATTTTACTGGTATCAAAAAGCAGCCGAAAATGGGTATGAAATCGCACAATATAATCTTGGTTATTTATATGAAAATGGTGAAGAAACGAAAAAGAACTTAAAACAAACACTTTATTGGTATCAAAAAGCAGCTGAAAATGGATGTGAAATCGCGCAGAATACACTTGGTTGTCTATACGACAAAGGTAAAGGAATAGAAAAAGATTTGGAAAAGGCTTTTTACTGGTATCAGAGAGCCGCAGAAAATGGATATGAAGTTGCACAGTATAACTTGGGTGAATGTTATGAATTAGGAAATGGGGTGCAAAAAGATGAATTTAAAGCATTTGATTATTTTCAGAAATCTGCTCAACAAGGATATTTTGGTGCGGTATTTCAACTTGGATATTGCTACGTAAATGGAATTGGGGTGGAGGCTGATAAAGAAAAAGGTCTTGATTTATATAATAAGGCTGCTGGAAATAATGATAATGAACATGATATACTATTATTTGATAGTGATGATAACATATTTAGTGATTTGGATAAAGTTAACTATTGGTATCATAAAGCCGCGGACAATGACAACAATAAAGTTGCATTATATAAGTTAGGCGAACTTTATGAAATAGGGAAAGGTGTCGGTGAAAATTTGACTAGAGCATTCGAATTTTTTAAGAATTCGGCTAATCAAGGATATTCAGAGGCCCAATGCAAGGTTGGATATTACTACGAACGTGGAATTGTAGTTAAAGCCAATAAAGAGAAGGCATTGGAATTATACAGAATAGCTGCCAAGGAAGGAAATAATATTGCTCAGAAAAATCTAGCACGTTTATATGAGCAAAGTGAATAAGTTATAGAAAATAATATAATGAATGTTATTTATTGTACAAGAAAGTGATTAAGGAAAATCTGAATGACCTATTAAAGATGCAAATAACTTAAAATCAGGAATAAAGTTATTTCAATTTTTTTAACTTATTTTATAACGACTTTATTAAATGATGTGTTTTCAAGCAAATACGACTGCTATTTGTTAGCAAATATTTTCCAAGACAATGAATTTCCCCGATCATAAATTAGGTTCTTTAGTTTCAATTTCGTTAATACTTCAAAAGCCGCGGATAAAATTAAACAAAATTAATAATTAAAAAAAAAAATAAATAAATCGCTCATTGAACTTTATTATAAATTTAGGTTCAATAAATTTTAATTCCGACCAGAATTTATTTCGAATATCAAACAACAACAAATTATATAACATATAGTAATTTCGAAATGAAGACATATGTGTGTGATGATATGCGTGTGATTATTAGTGTTTATATTTCAAATAAAAAAAAAAAAAATATTATAAAGAAAAAATTATAATATTCCCTAACGTACGATAATAAAAAATATGCAAAGTTTAATAATAATAAAAAACAAGTTTATATTGCATTATACAATTATATTTGCCGAATTAAAATAGTAATATATTTGGATACAATAATATAGGGGAAAAAAAATAAATAATCGATCGATAAGATGATTGATTTTGATATTCGAAATCCGATATCCGAATCATATCGATATTCGAATATTTGAAACCCTACAATAATAGCATTAAAAATTAGAATATGATGATAACGAATAACAATTTCTTTATTATTTAATTTGTTCAATCTAATTTTTAAAATAGTAAAAAAAATTCTCTCATTACTTACTAATATGGAAAACAAAATATATGAAACGACTTCACTACATGATCTGCATCACGGAATATTTTACATGCACTATAGTGTAAATACTGATTAAACTTGTATCAGATGAATGCGATCATTATCACTACAAAAGGAGGTGGATTTTCTTATATTATAATCCGATTTGGTTAAATCGAGATATAAATCAAATTTTAAAAACTACAAGTTTATATAGGAAAATATTTTTTTTTATTTTTCGCAGGCTGCTATAATGTTCGGAAGAATGAATATCCACAAAATTTTTTTTTGATCGGGACATGATGCTGAAGAATATTAATTATTACATAAATCATGATCAGATGTTATTAATCCAATTTCTTCTATAAATTATTCTATTTCATGGAGAATAAGCGTGTAATTATACTGTAGCACTAACATATTCCTGTGAACGACGACATCTTGGATGGAAATTTCACTTCGCGGGAGGTTTATGAGCACACTGGTTGCCATTCTAAGTAATTCTTGTTCAGAATTCTGGACAACAAATCCTACGCATAAATTATCATTCACATTTCGTAAATGTTTGGAATGAAACCTCTTAGAACCTTTCAAAATGCTGATGCACTCGTTGATTTCCTCCTGTGCAGCCACTCTTGGCCAGAATTTTTTTGTCTTTTTTTTAATTAGACGGATAATTTCTTTAAAGGTAGTATATCATGATTAAAGTATTCCAAAATGGTAAAAAATAAAAAATAAATAAAATAATTTAAAAAAAAAATAAATGTTCGCGAATTATAGATTGAAAATAAATTACAAAAAATTAAAATAAAAGTAAAATTTTATTGAATAATTGCTTTATTAAATGAATTCAAATTACAGATCTCAACAAATGACATAAAGAAAAATAAAAAAAAAAATCTATATCTAAATTGCATTTCATTTTTTTGATCTAGTTTTTACAATCAAAACCAGGAATTCTCATAATTAAATCACTATACCTTTTTGGTTGAACATCAAGAACCAACTCCTCCAAATTAAGATAATCCGGGTCTTCAACCTTAACATAATTTTCAATTTCATAAGCAAATTCTTTTATCTTTGCCTCATTCACAAATTCCTTTATAATGCTAAACGTCTCATCAATGCTTTCATAATGTCTATTCCTGACCAACAATTTGTTTAAACCAACAATATGCTTACAACTATCAAAGAAAGTTTTTAGATCCATTGGAACGATTACAAGGTCCAAATTTAAGTATTCTAATGAACTTGGTAACGCTGTACCCAATCCTGTTAAAAGGCTCGAACTAGTTTCTGAACAATCATCATCCACACCAAACAGGACCTCAAAGGAGAGATATTTAAGATATTTGTTGATATGAGTGATTAATTTACACATTTTGGGGATATTCATATTATTAGTGTAGGCTACGTGAAGGAATTTAATCTTACGACAGTAAGTTATGATATTTTTGAATGCTTTATCACATCTCTCAATGTCCCCAAATCCTAATTCTACCGATAAATCTTCTACGTGAGGACCAATTTTTTGTAATAAAAAAGAATATTCAGAGATTTTCCCACCCAACTGTAAAGATTTAACTTTTAATGAAGCGGGATTATCAAGTAGAGGTTGAAATGCTTGATTATCTAATCCCCCACAATTATCGAAACAGAGAGATTGAAGTTTTGTGAAATATTGAAGTACATCAAATGATGGTACATTTTCAAAATTACAATTCACAAACTTCATAGTAGTCAAAGTGTTAACGCAGTATTTGAAGGAATCTAATAGACAAGAATTTATCGGTATACAGTAATATGCAAGCGACGAAATTTGTTTCTGTGTCGTGATGATATCCGTAAGACTCCCTTCATATCTTTCAATGAAAAAGGAAATTTTAAAATGTTTAATGGAACAAGTTAATGACGATAAGGAAGCTAAGAAATACTGAAAATTAAATCTAGGATGTTTGAAAAAGCAAAAGATAAGCGTCTCAAGATTTGAAATGAATTTCGAATTACGTAAGATCATTTCACATATTTCAGATAAAAAGAAACCACAAAAACTGCTGGATTTCATAATCAATTCTCTTATGGAGGCATTATTATTGATAAATATTTTAAATAGTGAAGTGCAAGTAAATTTCACAGCTTTTCCTGCATCAAGCAAATTCACTTTGATCTTCAAGCTCGTATTTTCTGAATGAATTTTTGAATGAAAGATCGTACTAGGTTGTTTCATGCACAATGGATCATGGTATGGATATGGGTGAGCCTTGGTGGGACTGGGGATAGGTATGTCAAGGTTATTTATCCAATTAACCAAGTGCATTTCTGCTCGAAATGTATCCAACGTTTTAATAAAACGGGGATAATTGAATAAAGGTTTCTTAACTGAGGGATTGATTGTAATTCCATATTTTTTAAATTTTAATCTGTCATCATTATTTAGAAATAAAAAGTAAGTATCAAGAAAACTGCAAGGATTTTCTTCTCGACGTCTGATAGAAAAAGGATTTTCCCAAAGCATGGGAATTGCAATCTGACATAAAAGTCGATTGACTAGAGCGCATGAATATAATGATTTGAGATCATATTGCAATAATTGTATAATATAATATGATATTTCTGGTAAACTACCAAATAATTTCGAACGTGTCATGTTTAAAAAAAGGAGGGAATGGGGAATCAAAAATGTGTTGCTTCTCAACTATTTATTATCGTATGATGATGTTGATCACTTGTCATTTTGGGACAAAAGATAGCGATAGTCATTGAGGCGGCTCAGTGTTTCATGATCGTCGTCGTTGTCTTAGTAAATATAGGGGATTGTTTCTTTATTTGGGGATTCCTTTTATTTGATGTGCTTTTCCTGAGATGAAAGTTCTTTCAGAAAAAGTGCTTTTCCTAGTTATTAATCGTTTTAAAATCTTTCAACGGAGTATCGGGGGTAAATTAGTAAATCATCGGGAACAAAGGTCGACCTATACCATAAAAAATCAAATAAAATCGTTGTTGAAAGTCGAAACTCTTTTATCAAAAATCCATCAAAAGTCGAAATCGAAGCGTACGGTTTCGATTTACGCTATTTGCTAAAATGAAGTTTGAAATGCTGATATCATTCGTATGAATTAGAGAGCTGCAAAAGGCCGGGTCCGGTGCGAAACCCGGCCCGGATTTTTTAATTTAATTAAATTTAGCCACTGATTGGTAACATTGTTGCCGATCATTTTAATTTTGTCGCGCGTTACACTATTTGGAATATTTTATTATTATTTTTAATTATTTTATAAAACAAAAAGTCATCTTTAAATCTAAAAAAGGAAAATTAAATGTCAAGAATAATGAAATCGTTGAAAAATAGATAGTATTATAGATTTATGTACATAGTGCACTATTTTGGTATTTAATAAAAATAATATTTCGTATCTCAAAATGGTATAAATTAATTATACTGTTTCGGTTCGAGTTGTCGTATGGGCTTCAAAATTTGGACGTATGAGCATATTATATTAGTGTTAAATGTTGTAAAAAATGTAATACAAATTTAAACTTTATGCCGATCATCTGCAACGAACTCTGAAATTTTACTATATATTCATTAACTATTTAGGAATGAATGGTAAAAATGAAACTAGCTAAATTCGCTTGAAACTTATATACTACAAATAAATAAACAAAAAAAATAAGTTTTAATAATTAAAAAAAAAAAAAAATAATTTATAATATTATAAAATATAATCAAACAATGAATAATACATCTAGCTCTTCAAAAATTTTGTAACTTCAATTCTCTTTATTGTAAAGGAAGGATATAGTTAATAACGGATAATATCAAAATATAAAGATATACATTCTATTTTTAAATACAAATAGATTGAAATATTATTAATCAATTCCAAAAATTTAAGTTCAATTTATGGGCGTAGTCAATAGAAAAGGTGGATTTCTAAATTTTGATCAGTCACTATATCTTACTAATTAATTTAAAAAATAAGTTGATAACGGTATAAAAATAATATATGTATAAAATATTAGTATGTACGATAACTTTAATATGTGATAAAAATGAATAAATGATCGACAACAAATGATCGCATTATGTGATAAAATCGCTATACTTATGCAGGAGGGCCTCTAACAGTATAAGTTTAAAATACATCCAAAAATCAGTTATGAAGCTAAAGAAATTTTCAACTTAGATAGTGATGCATCCTATTTTATGAGTTTATAATGCTAGTCATGTAAAATTTTAATGTTTTATAAATAACCCATTTAGACGCATATGGAGGTGATTTTAATAGCAAAATATTTTTTTTAAAATATTTGATTGAAGTTTGTCCAAATAGAATGTGTAACATTTGATATTTCTTTCTGTCCTACATTTGATGGTATTATAAAGAAAAATATTTACAATTGTTCGTGGTGGTGACCAACTATTATGAAACGTTTCAAGAATTTTTTTTTGTTATTAAATTACGAAAAATGGGAATGAAGAAATTTCGAATGAAAATTTCACCGATGAATTTCGTTCTCATGATGCATAAGTAAATTAAAATTTTTTTTTTTTTCCTTTGTATTTGTAACAATTGATTTTATTTTTATTTTTATTTTTTTTTTTTTTTATTAGCATTCCTTATTTGTTAAATTTGGGGAACGCTGAAACAAAAATAAATCATTTGTGATTTTTATCATAGTTCATAAATTCGCGTGATTCATTAGCTATTGAGATAACTTTCATTAAATTGGTGTATAATTCAGTGTTATAAAGTGATCACAAGAATTTATAATGAATTAAATAGGTTGCATCAAAAAAAAAAAAAAAATTTGCCGACAAAAATTATCGAAAAAGTATGCGATTTAACAACAAATAATATTCAAAATTTTCGATCAGCATTTAAGTTTTTCTTCCGAACAATTTACGAGTCCATTTATTGAGTTGTTTACTTTAAATTACAAAGTATCACGTGTACACCACAAATAAAGACAGTAAGCCTCAGCGATAGAAATGGTCAAAAAAAGCAGTAGAAAATGAAATTTAGTAAGAAAAATTTACTAATTATTACATATTTATTATCATTTAAAAAAAATCGATCAGGTAAATATGACTAGAACAATCAAAAAAAAAAAAATTAACAAAAAAAATTTTCACTCTATATGAATAGAAAATTACATAATTTGAAAAAAATAAATGATAAAATTTACGACAACTAAATTATTATGGGCAGCTTAATTTGGCCGATTTAGCTTTAACGGGAGGGGGCCTAAATACGACATAATCTTGGCCAGAACGAACCACACTTCCCTTACAGCCAAAATCGTCGAAAAATTCGTACGAAGTACCGGGAGTGCTGGCTTCGCAAGAATGAAAGGGATCAGAAGGATCAGTTCCATAACAGCCGCTACCGCTACCCCCAATTTCATGCACATTTTTACCCTTGCAAGCTAAATATAATAAAGACAACGATTAAATGAAGAGTTTTAAATAAGAACGATCAAATAAAAATTCAAGTGAACTTACAAATTTTGCATTGTTTTGCATAGCTTTCAGAAGCTAAATAAGCAATAAAGAATAGCAAAATTATTTGGACTTTCATCTTGCTTTGTGTATATCTTACAAATGATTTGATATTGTTTGTTATTTTTTTGAGAATGATTTGATTTTTTTTTGGATTTAATTACGGGACGAGGGAGGCAAGCTTTTTATACTTAAATTGAGCTATCTACAGCTTCTTATTGAGTATCGTAATAAGGCTTAGAGGCAAATATTTTATACATAAAATGCGGGTCCAAGAAAATGATTGATAAAAACGGGCTGTAAATGGAGGCTTTCTTCCGAGAATTTTATATAATTAAATAATTTCAACAATAAATTGTGGCTTAGAAAACATATTTTTAATCAATTAAATAATAACTAATTTAGTGGTCTCAAAATTTTCAAGCAACTGACCGTACGGAAATAATAATATCCAACGTGTACTTTTATTTGATGTGCACGTAAAATTACAGCTGTAAATAAAAAAAAATAAAGTATTCCATATCAATAATTAATGTGTTGTAAACGTTCTTGTATTTTTAAAATCATTTTTTGTCATTTCTTATGACTTCGCTTTATGGAAAAATATGTATAAAACGCGATCATAATGTTGACTTCAATTTTCTTCACGTTCCACCGCTCCTTTGAAAAAGATTTATTGGAGTTTTGACGATAACGAATCGACTCCACGGAAATTCACCTGCTAATTCTGCTAATTGCGCCTCGAAGATGCGTAAGTAATTTTGAAAAATTTGAACCTTGCATTCTTACAACTTGTAAGCCGCAGATTTATAATACCAAAGCCATACTGTGGCTGATTCCGAAATAAAACGCTTAACTTGATTACAAACATCGATTTAAATTGTCGTCTAGATATCAGAAACTTGTATTATGATATTTCATGGCGTTGTTGGTGGCGTTTAATTAAACGCAAATTATATATTTAAGCCATTGGTAACGATCGAAAAGCCATTCTGTGGCTGAATCCGAAAAATGATTTTGGACTTTTTTTTTGGTTTAAACTATGTATAGTAAAAGTAACAGCCATTAGCAAAACATTGGAGGCTAAGATTACTTATTAATATTGTTCCGTAAAAGCATACCGCCTCTAAATACTTGATTGCTTTTCTAATTAAAATGTTTTGACGTAATGCCGAATATAAACTCTCTTCATCATTTTTTCATTGTTCGGGACCGGGTTCAAAGGCTTTATGCTTAACATTTCTGCATTTTGTAAAGAATATTTCCACCATAAACATAAGTAATGGATCACATGGAATAGATTTTATCTTAACGATTTTTGTCATTAATGGGTTTTTGGCTTGTTTTTGTATTGCTCAATCGTTAGTTGAAACGTTGGATAAACGGGTAAAAAGTATTAACATGGCTTATCACACACACCTCGTCAATTAATATGAGAACAAGCTTTAGGCTGGAGAAGCGTACTTAATTTCACCATGTTAAGATAAATTGTGTAAATAAAAAAAGTCACAATGATATTTGATGCATTTGCTCAAATGACATCATATTTAGGTTAATTTCCAACTTTCTAATGGAAAAGACTCGGTCAAAATTATTTAAAATTTTTGAATAATTCATTCATTATTATTTTCAAGTCAGTTTCAACATGTGATATAACATAAAAAAAAGGTTTAAATTTTTCTATAGTGATGACTTTGATATATTTTTGATGTCCAAAATGATATGATTTTATGTTGCAATAGATTGTCAATTACGTAATACTTCAATGAAACACTGAATTTTATGCTAATTTATATGTTCGGGTACTAAAATTAACTTTAAATTGCAAACAAATAAAGCACTATATCGATTATTAAAAAAAAATTTAAATAAAAATTTAAACAGATTTCGTGTTACAGCATATTTCAGTTATTGAATTTCGTACTTCCCATTCTGAAAATAATAAATAGAGTTATCGAATAATGCATCAGGAATTAGATTTCCTGTTATTCACGCATTGGTATAAAAAAAAAATGTGTTCGATAAAAGTCTATTAATTAGCTTTGTTGCGGTGATGCCATTGGTCCTATTTGACGTCATATGTGATTAATTTTTTTTTTTAATACAATTACAGTTCAAATAACTTCACTCTCCATCATTTTTTTTTTAGAATACCGCAATCGTTTATCACTCACAAAGATGATTTATTCTGGTTTTTTGTTAGAAATATTAATAAACGGAAAGCCATTAAAAGAATGTAGTGAACCTATAAATAAAAGATTTGTACGTTACAAGCAGTTCTCGTAACCATTACTTTTTTTTTTTTTTTTTAATAGAAAGTTTCTTGCGGTTTTTTTTTTTTTCGAAAAGAATACACCAACCAAGGATTGATCAAAAAATTCTTATCACTAAAATCAATATTTAACTTGAAATAATAATTAACAGATCACTACGGAACCTTCTTATGTACTTGACCAAAAAACTGGGCAAAAGATCGAAAGGTTCGTATGTTATTAAAAAAAAAAAGAAGCCATTCACATGACTTAGAATCCTTCTAATCAATTCTTAATGTAGTGATAAAACATACTACGCTGCGGTTGAAGAACCATGCACAAATTATATTGTACAATTCGGTGCTCCGCATGATATCTTTTCATCATCTTGCAAGATTCTTAAGGCAAAGCTATTTGTTGATGGGCAATGGGATCACACTTGCATGCAACTTCAAAAATCGAGAGTCATAGCGAGTAAAGATGGATTTTTCGATGAACAACGATATAAAAATTTGTTTAAATTTGATGTCACAAATTGGATAGATGACGATTCTAGGGGAGATGCCCAATTTGCAAAATCAAAATTTGGAGGAATTGGAGCCATCTCCGTTTACTTTTATAAAGCTAAAGGTTTGGAGAAAGTTGAAAGAATAATTAATAATAACAAAGATAGAATACAAAAAGTACAAGTTCTTGAATCAACTGGAATTGGAATGGGGATAAAACTTTCTACTGGCTTTGAAAAAAGTCAAAACGTCAAAGTGGCCTCGAACAAAATGTTAAGTAGTTTATCAACAATACCGGTGGCCGCTTTACACATTCATTATCGACCAGAAAGTTGGCTACGTGCGAGAAGTATTCTTTTTGATGACATCCGGATAAAGAGCGAAATAGGTATTGGGGATGAATTCAAAAATATCAAGAATGAGAGTGTGATTAAGCAGGAGTATGAGGAAATTAAGTCTAAAGACAATAATGAGGGGTGCAAGATTTTAGTTAAAAGAGAATTCGCAAGAATTGAAGAAAGAAAACAGGAATATGATGGAATAAAGTCAGACATAATAAAGAAACGATTCAAAGAAGATGCGAAGCCTGAAAAAGATTATTTGAGAAATGAATTAAAGCAGTACAAAACATTATCGGTAGCGAAACATGATATAGATGTAATATTGCTGAAACAAAGAAGATTAGAACGTGAAAATGGCGTTAAAAATCACACCTTGTTAAAATTAAAGAGATAATATATATTTTTATTCATTTAAATTAATTGTTCTTAATATTTAATTGTCAGATTAATATATAAGTCACTTATTATTATATATATAATTTATATTATTTTACCAAAATAATACTCGCATAATTTTATAGAAATGATAATAAATATTTTTTTTAGGCTCTTTGAAAACTCAATATTTAATCAAAATTTTGAATAAACCAAAGAACATCACGTAACTTTATTTTATCATCAAACATACGACCTAAAGACGAATATTTTTTTTTTTAAATTTTGATTAGTACATACTGTACATAATAAAATAAATAGAGAAAATAATACCGTATTCAATAAAATAATAAAACCTTTAAATTAGGAGGAGGTAACATTTGCTAGCAATTAATTAAGTTTTTTAATAATTGAACATGAAGAGGTATCTAAGCTAATAAATTTTTATTGCTGCATTTATTTAATACTCACTAACGCCAATATTATTATTATTATCAATTAATGCATTTACAAACGTAAGTCTTAAAGATAAATTAAAAAAAAAAAAATTTAGTAACTTTTTTTAGAATATCAGACAATTTATTTAATAAAAAACGATAAAAAAAAAAAATTTGATCTGTTGTACCATTAAATTTTTCATTATTTATTTATTTACTTATTTATAATTTAATAAAGAAAAAAGAAATGGCATTGATTAATTTTTATATTTTTATTTTATTGATTAACCTTTATTTATTAATACAACTTATTTATTTCTTATATTTATTCCGTATAAAAATATTTTTCTTTAATTGATTCAATTATTTACATAGAGTTATTTTTTTAATTTGTTACAAAATTTTTAATTATACTACTTTTATAACTAGTACTGGATGAAATCACGTGAAGTTAAATGATCTGTAAATATTGCATTACGCACTTGCGTTTCTTTTGGTCGCTACTGTATATAAAAAAAATATCAACATTTTGGTAAAAATTTTTCTTAGAGAACCTTGTAGTGACTTGTAATGACTTGTAGCAGCAACCTATAAAAGTGATAAACAGTGTTGGCAAGAGTTAGTCATAGTATGAGCATATACAAAAGTATAAAAATTGGTATCTAAATTTTACGACAATATAAGTCCTTAACCCTTAAAGCATGCATAGGGCAAGATACCTCCTATGACTAACTACTCGATACGAATATTGACTATGAGTAGTATCATTAAAACCGTCTAAAGACAGCGCATTCTCACCTTAAAAAAATAAATTCTTCAAGAATAATAACTGCAAGGTATGTTGCTTTTGAATCTAGTCTTAGACCACTCTTTGACTGCTGCTTGAGAAAGTTTCTTTAACTTTTCATACGCAAGTGATCCAACTTCCCCGCTGAAATTTGTAATAAAAAAAAATCCCAAAAATTATTAGTGTATAGGTAGTGTATAGGAACAATAAAAAAGTATCAGACATACTCAAAAAAAGATATACCATCGACCTCCTTCCTGTATCAACTTTTTAAAGCCCAAAGTGACTGCAAATAAGAATAATATCTCCATGTTGAACTCCAGCCGCTACTTAGCTAATAAAAAAAAAAGGAAATAAAATATGTAATAAAAATAAAAAATAAAATTAACAAAAATCAAATACCTTACTATATCGTATTGAACAACAACTTTGTAAGTTAAAAATAAAAATTTGTATGTGTATTATAAAATAAAGATATCACTAAAACATTATTTTTTAGTTGTTCGTTGTGGGAAAAAGGTAATCTTTTGAGGAACGCGTCCGCATAATTATATAAAATCATGTAATTATATAATTATATAATTTCTGGAATATTCGATAATTTTCCCAAAAAAAAAAATATATTTTAATATTGATTTACATATATAATTTTAAATCAAGGATTTTAAACCTAAATCTCTTTTCAAAATTCATATGTTCTTGATAAAGGATCAGCTTGTTAATTTTTGCTGCAAGTAATCACTTAAGATCAGTTAATGATATATAATTTATAATTTCCAATTTGCTAGATTCAATTTTTACTGTAATAATGGTCATTTTAGCCTTTAATAAAAATATATATACCGTAATTATCAAAACCTGTATTTTATAAATTTATGACATTTTATGAGTTCAATAGCTTCAACAAGAACTGTACTTACTTAATGCATTTCTGCCACTCACCATTAAAAGGATTTATTTTACAAATTAATTTTTATTTATTTAAGAATCATTTTCATTATTATTTTCTATTAATATTATTCCAATTCCATTTTCATATTATTCTCTTCATCTTTATTCTAAGATTTATCTCTCTTTCATTAATTATTTCTCTTTTTATTCTAATTTCTTGTTATAACATTCCAATAGTTATTCTTTTTTTCTTTCATATATTTCTTCTTCTCTTTCTATAATTTCTTATTACTTCAGTTATCTCATTTTTCTTGAAGTTAATATTAAATCTTCTGTTCAATTATTTTATTATTATCATTTATATTATTTATCAAATAATATTATCGTCTTCTATTATATATCATGTGATAGTATAATCATTAATTATATATCATGTATTATTGTCATTATTAATTATATATTATGTATTGTCATCATTATTAATAATATATCAGATGTCATTGTCATCATTAATTATATATCATGTATTGTTATTGTTATCAATTATATATATATATATTAATTTATAAAATATTAAACATTTTATATAATTTTCTTATTATTCATTATTAAATTATTATAATTTCATTTTTCTGTATATATTTTATTTTGTAAATAATTCAAATATTAGTATTATATAAATCAAATAATAAGTTATATCATTTAATTATTAATTCCTTATTTATTATATAAGATTTGATATTTATATATAATTTAGTATTCGACTAATAATTGTTTATTTTACTAAGCTTCTTTTTAAAAATGTAGTAGTTTTGCAAAATCTTTATTATGATAGAAAATAAAATAAAATAAAAATTTTAAAATACAAAATCAAGAAAAAGTTACAAAATCTTGTTAAAAACTAATCTAAAATTAATTATAAAAAGACTGATCTTACACTCCTTAAAATCAAACTTAACTTAAGCTAAGACTATTACTTTTTAGAAAAATAATTTAAAAAGAAGAGTATAATCACTATTATGCTAAAAATTTGACTAATAAGATCCTATACATTTTATGGCATCAATAGGATTAACTTTATTTAAACAAGATAAAAGATTATAACTAGGGAAAGAAAAGTTTTTAATTTAAAATTAAGATTAATATCAAAAGATTTTTTGAAATTGTAAATGATCAAGTAGCAATGCTTCTAAATATTATATGTTACTTTAAAACAAAATGTATAAAGAAGAGCAAATAACAGTAATTAGAAATGAGAAGTTAAATTTACTGCGAATGTAATTAAAAAGGTAATTAAAAATAATTTTTTTAATAAATATAAAAGGGAAGTAGAATTGTAAGTAAACAGCATCTAATAGTTAAACTATTAAATTTTATAATCTTGCGTATTGGTAATAA
The DNA here is from genome assembly GCA_910592005.1 of Funneliformis mosseae. Taxonomy (NCBI): domain Eukaryota; kingdom Fungi; phylum Glomeromycota; class Glomeromycetes; order Glomerales; family Glomeraceae; genus Funneliformis; species Funneliformis mosseae. The sequence continues at coordinate 15,455 of CAJVPP010002034.1, forward strand.
GTTTAAAATAATCTTTTGGTTATCAAATAATAGCATTCATTTGATAATTAATAATAGAATACATCTAAATATGATAGAAATCTTTTTTGGTTGTATTATATTTAAGATACAAAAGTATTGTAAAGTAAAGTGATTAATGTTTTATTTTAAGAACTTTGAGAGTAGGTATCAACTTTAGAAACTATTGATATTTCATTTTTCTGAGATAAGAGACAGTATAAAATGTGATATATAAGGCAATATTATTGCTTAGTGAAATAGTAAGTCAATTTGTATAATATATATATAAATTATTTAGCTAGCATGTTCAGTTTAATTAAGTTAAAAATAGACAATTTATAAAAAGTCTCTTTAATAAACTGCTGAATGTGAATAATAATAAAAGAATGATTATACATATAATAACATCTAAAAATATTGAGAATATTAAGCTGAAGTGCTAAGAATATTAAACTAAAGAGTTAACTTTATAGTTAAATGTTATCTGAGTAAACTTTGATTTTGATAAGTTTAACATTGAGATGATTCGTATAGATTGCTTCAAAAAGACATATTGTAGAAGCAAAAAAATCTTAAAAAAATATATCATATAACCTTTACAAATAAATAAACAATGATTAATGAAATTAAAATATTAAGAGATTAAGAAATAACTAATTAAATGAAGAGTCTAAAGGAAAAATCATTAGCTAGAAATCACATAATAATAGTTAAATAATTAATTAGAATAATGTACAAAATACAAATTATCTGATATAATTAAAGTTATATAAAGCATGATATAACTTAAAAGTAATACAAATCACATAAAGAAAGTAAATAACTAAAATACATTATAATAGTCAGAATGAGATATGATAATTTAAATGTTATATAATAATCAAAAAGTAATATGATAATCAGAATGTTATACAATAGTCAAAAGGAAGCATGATAATCAAAATATAATACAGATTAAATTATAAGACTTAGGATTATAAAATACTAAAGTTATTAGAGAAAGAAATTAATTAAAGGACTTTTGGATTAAAAAGAAGGAGAAAAAGATAATTAAAAAATATGTATAAATAGAGTTCTGAATGAGTCGAGTCAAGTTAAGTTTAAAGATCAATTCGACTTGACTCTCTTTTTTCGAGTTAAGTTGAGTCAAATTTATTTTATAAAATCTTTCAATTTGATTTGATTCGAGTTATATAA
>CAJVPP010002035.1:0-16637 GCA_910592005.1 Funneliformis mosseae
AATTCGTTATAGCGTTAACGAAGATTCTTATAACGAAGTCCTGATCGGCTGAATCGGCAACTTCGTTATATCGAGGTGTGACTGTAATTCAGCAATGATCTATAAATACAGATCATAGTATTTTTTTTAAGAAGTTTCAGTAAGAAATATGCAAAAATGCATATTGGCTAATTTTTTATATTGCATATTTGTGCAGATATGCAAAAATGTATATCGGTTAATTTTTTATACTGTATATTTGCGCAGATATGCAAAAATATATATTGGCTAATATTTTATATTGCATATTTATACAGATTCATGAAAATGTAATCTTCTGAATAAAACATCTGTGATAACCTCAAAAATTCAAACAGTCGTAATTTTTCAAATATGAATATACTTCAATCTGCAAAAATTCAATACATCAAATAGAATCTATAAACATAATAAACTTTCAGATAAACTAAAATTTAACTTTTTCAAGGTTTATTTAATTAAACTAAAACTTTGAAATTTTTTTTTAAAAAAAAGTTTTTCTTTTTTTTTCTTTCATACACTAACTAAAGTTTTTATAATAAACTATATTCTAATGATAACTTCGCCAGCCAGTCAAGCCTAATAATACTTTAACTGACAGAATATTAAAGCTCTGAACAGTTCAGATTAATCTGAAAATTTTCAGTTCAGATCAACTTCGGTTTGGTTTCAGATTGCAAAAATTCAATCTGAAAATTTTCAGTTCAGTTCAAATTTTTTTCAGATTATAAATCTAATCTGAACTGAAAAAAATCTGAACTGAACTGAAAATTTTGGATTAATCTGAAATTTCAGATCATTTGAAACAATAAAAGAATCATTCAATTAAAATGAAATTATCGTTCTAAACGAATGATAAGAAAATTATTCGATTGAAACAATCAAATTATCATTCCAAACGAACAATAAAAAAATTCGTTCGATTGGAATGATGAAATTATCGTTCTAAATGAATGATAAAGAATCGTTCAATTAGAATGATGAAATTATCATTCTAAACGAACGATAAGAAAATCATTTGATTAGAACGATCAAATTATTGTTCTAAATAAATGATAAAAAAATCGTTTAATTAGAACGATCAAATTATCGTTTTAAACGAATGATAAAAATTTGTTTGATTGGAATAATGAAATTATTGTTCTAAATGAACGATAAAGAATCGTTCGATTGGAACAATAAAATTATTATTCTAAATGAACGATAAGAAATCGTTTGATTAGAATGATCAAATTATCATTCCAAATGAATGATAAAAGAATCATTTGTTTGAAACGATCAAATTATCGTTCCAAATGAACAATAAGAAAATCATTTGATTAGAATAATCAAAATATCATTCTAAATAAACAATAAGAAAATCATTCGATTGGAACGATCAAATTATCATTCTAAACAAACGATAAGAAAATCGTTCAATTGAAATGATCAAATTATCATTCTAAATGAATGATAAGAAAATTATTTGATTGAAACGATCAAATTATCATTCTAAACGAATGATATAAAAATCGTTCAATTGGAACGATCAAATTATCGTTCTAAATGAATGATAAGAAAACCGTTTAATTAGAATGATCAAATTATCATTCTAAACAAACGATAAAAGAATTGTTTATTTAGAACGATGAAATTATCATTTTAAATGAACAATAAGAAAATCGTTCGATTGGAACAATGAAATTATTATTCCAAATGAATAATAAAAGAATCATTCATTTGAAACGATGAAATTATTGTTTCAAACAATCAATAAGAAAATCATTCAATTAGAATGATCAAATTATCGTTTCAAATGAACGATAAAGAATTGTTCATTTGGAATGATGAAATTATCATTCTAAACAATCCAAAATTTTCAGTTCAGTTCAGATTTTTACCAGTTTACGATTCGGTTCAATTTTGAATTAGCATTTTTAAGATTTTTAATCTGAACTGAACTGAACTGAAATTTTTAGTTCAGTTTCAGATTGGCCTATAATCCAGACTGAACTGAACCGTTCAGAGCATTACGGAATATCTAGTGTCTTTTTATTAGAACATATATTTATTTAGTAAAAATTATTTTCTTTATCAAACCTCGGTACGATATGTGCTTCTTGACTAATAGAACCAATCAGAATTGTACTATATTCTTTCATGTAAAATAGTTGTGAACAACCATAAAGCTCAGGTTCTATTTGGTCAATATCAAACCAGCGAATAAGAGCAAGTTCATATAGTTCTTTGAATGACTCTCAAAAAAATTTAAATAGTAACAATACCTAAAAGATGTTCTGATATCTATTAAAGAAAAAATTGCATTCAACATTCTTTAAAATTTACTTACTTTTCCATACCATACGCCTTCATCTGAGTTGTATTGATCTTAATCTTCTGTAGGATTTACCACTACATTACTGAACTATTCTTTGCCCTAGTACCCTTCAGAAGTTCTTAAAATCTTACCACTTTCCAAATGAACTGATTCATAAATTTTAATATAAAACTTGTCACTTTCAGAATCCTGTGAAGAAGTATCTAGAAAAATATCTAGAGCTAAAATTATTTGGGATAATTCTTCGATAAAATTCATATGTGGCAGATTTTCTGATTTCTTAAAGTCCTTTATTTTTTGATCAATAGCATTTAGATGTAACTCCCAAAGAATTTTTCCAAATCCTTCAGTTTTATGTTGAACAACTTTAGGAATCGCCAGAGAAAATTCACTACATTTTGCCTATAATATTAATATACTAAATTAAAGATTAATTATATTTGATTATTTGGAATATAATGATATCTGTTCAGATTTATACTAATAGTGTTTATTAATTGACGCATCACATTTTTCCTGTTAGAAGACCGGTAAGGATTTTTGACATAATACTTGTGAAGAGTCTCATAAGTTTCTGTTGACAACCCATTTAATGCTCTATATTTGTAAATTGCAGGGATTAACAAAATCAGATTAGTTATGAGAATATATTTACAATTAACTAATATACAGTTATCTGTATGATATCGCTAACTATACAGTTTAGGAAAACTACATGTCATCGATAATAATGAAAAGAATATTCTCTTAAAGTCAATAGTCCAATCAATAATTAATTTCTGTTAACAGAATTTGTTAATATTTTGCTAATTTTAACTAAGTTTTAACTAAAAATATAATCAATTACCTCAAATTTTTTTATATCATTTTCTGTATATGATACTTTTCTGCTCGTCATATATATTTTACTAAATTTTGAATAAAGTTCACAAAGTTCATTGCATATTATTTCATTCCATTTGTCAAAGATATCATCCAGAGCAAAAAGAGTGATTTTCATTATATTTTGATAATCTGATGCAGTAGTCATTTTTAAATGACCTAGTTTACTTATCGGCGTAAGACCAGAAAAATGAGAAATATTACAAAGATGATCATTAAAAACTTTCTGTAACTCTGTTCCTCTGACTTCTTTTAGAATATCCTGTATAAATTCTAGTTGGTATTTAAAGAGCCCAAGATCAATGTGATACATCCGATCAGGAACGAGGCTTCGTAAATATTCAAATTTCTGTAAAATTTTATCAAAGTTCAGTTTAATTAATTTAAATATGCAAATATTTTATTAAAAGGTAATATTTACAAAAATTTCTAAAACGCGTTTTCAACAGAATGCACAGAAAAGTCCTTTTCTTAGCCTCTTCGTATAACTTTTTTGTTTTTATGAGTTCTGAGAGACATATTATCTAATGTGATACTCATATTATTTAGATCATTTCGCGAGACCATACAAGTATGATATGGCATTTTACTTCAGGCTGACTTATATGTTGCTGTTATTTTATTTGCTTCAAACATATCTGAAATAAAAAATGATATGTGAGCTGCAAACACATAGGCTGTCCTTTGACTCCAAAATATAACCCATTGAATTTCTCTAACAGTAGTCAAAGCATGATATCAAAACATTTATGGAATATTTTACATTGTAAAATTCTGAATGATTCAGAAGTTATGATTCCTGAATCCTGTATCTTAGACAAAAACCCTAAAAGAACTTTAGCTTCTGGTAGGTTTTGAAACCAATTTGAAAGGTTCTTAAGTGTTAAAAATACTGGGTGTCCAGATGTTTTTCCAAGTCCATCAAAGGTCATTACATCTGAATACAAAATAATAGATAACAGGCGATTTAAAGGTAGAAGAATTTTTTCCATTTTCAGCCACCAGTTATACTCAAATAATTCTCTGAATATTCTTTCGTTATCATCCTTTCTCAGGTTTCCTTTATGAACAAATTTTATCAGCTACTTCTGAATACTGTAAAATTGTCTGAATTGCATAAAAAATTGGTCGATAATAGAGGATAAAATCAATTCCGTTATAACTTGTAATATTTTTCTTTAAAATTTAGCAAAGGTGAATTGATTTGATTAAGGTAATCTTTACTATTTTTCATCAAACTTGGCAATGAAGAGATTTTCAAATTGCTATATTTATTGAAAAATTTTATTATTTTATCACCAATCTTATTAAAAACATTACCCTCTATTATTAACTCCATAAAATTGTAATACGCATCATTTGACCACATCGCTATATGCTCTGGTCTATTTTTTCCTTCGATAGCACCTAAAGCATTATCAAAAGATGCTCCTTGAAGATCTTCAGAGTTAAAATCATGATCAATATCCGTTCGTAAGTTTATTTCCATTTCTTTTATATTTTCTTCTATGTTATTTTCGTTCTTTGATTCAATTTGATTTTGTATATAATAATTCTGTAGTTTGCTTTCATGGATTTCATCTACTACATCCACTATATCAACATGTGATGTGAAGTTTTCTGCAAAAGAAGGCAAAGTTGACCCCAGTCATCTTGTAATCAGTGTGTTCCATAAGCTTGAATTATACTTCAGACTTTATGTTGATTTCTGTGATTCTGATGTTTGGAAAAGCGATGTTTTATTATGATATACGGCATTAGCATGTCATGTTAATCTACTTGAGAATGAAAAAACTCTCTTACAAATTTTGCAAAGAAATTTACCCATTGGAACTAAAATACATGAAATATTTTTCAATTATAAATCAACGATTTATTGAGAAAAATTCATTATGATGATTTAGATGATATTAAATAATTTTTACTTTAATTAATCCAGCTGATATTTTTAAATAATTTCTAAATATTTTTACTTTAATTGATCCAGATGATATTTTTAAATAATTTCAAAGTACTTTTAACTTTAATTGATTATTTTTGAGGTTTTACATCAAATTCCTCTGACATATTATTTTATATATTTAAGGCATGAAAGTCAATAATCTCTAATGATAATTTTTCTTGAATTAATTCTTTCTTTACTTATATATAATGATATTTTCTAAATAATTTTTTATTCAATATGCTAAACAATAAAAAAGGAAAAAATAGGTTACATGAAAATGAAGAAATATCTGTAGAAATAGTGCAAATGTAAAAAAAACCTATTACAAATAGTTTTTATAAATGATGACTTGTAGCAAAAAATCAAATAAAAAAGAGCAAGCAGGTTCGTATAAAAATTTATGCGAACAAATACCTGCTTTTGAGAAAGACTAAGAAACTTTGTCAACCAACCTATCAATAAATGATATTAACATAGAGCAGAGAAAATCAATCAAATCATTAACAAGTGACATAGATATAAGGTACAAAAAATTAACTGAACGAGAGCCTATAGACATGGAACTCGACAATGATTATTTTGATGATACCTTTAGAGACTCTGAAAAAGATCATAGTTCAATTGCTACTAAAGTTTTAACAACCTCACGAGGACTTGTGTCATCAACAAGCCTTATGAAAAAGGAATTTGATGTTACTATGGGTCTTTTTGATGCGAAAATTACCTCATTGTACAAACTTTGTAAGTATATTAGCAATAAGCAACAGAAAAACAGTAAAGCCTTGAAAAGACTTGTTGTACTTGATGAACTTTTAGAAGAATTTTGGAATGTGAGTAATTTAATATATTTAATAGTATTATTTTGACCTTTAAGATACTTAAAAGATTACTATGATTTTATAGCACGCATACAGGAAAGTAATTAAGAAATTATTACCAAATGTTTTATTTTCTTCTATTAGCAAATTTTGTAATATATTAGAAGAATTTCTCTCTGAACATGCTGCCTATTTTATTGAAAGTATCGGCAGAAACAGTTGGATTTCTATGTTCAAAGATAAGTTGTTATCAGAAGTAAGTTGAAATCCTAAAACTTTTAAAGAACTTCAAAAAATTATGATATTATTTCTTATATTTTTACATTTTTAGATTAAAAATAAATGTTATAGCAAACTTAATGATATCACGGCAAGTATCCGCCATGCATTATTTATTAATTTTGGAGATAAATTAGATTACATAGATAATAACACATCGGCTGCTAAGATTGTTGAATGGAAATCAAGTGAAAAAATGAAGGATGCTTACAATGCATTTTTTTATGACAATAAAATACTTATAGAAATAAGTTACATGGTATTTAAATAGTACAAAAATCAGGAACTTTCAACAACATATTGCATATACATTATCACTATATGTGACATTCTCTTAAATCTGAAAAGTCTTGAGATAAAATGTAACGATAAGTCTGTAGTGAAATGAGTGAATGCCTTCTTGGTAACTATATTTACAGTATTTCATATTCCAAATACTTCGTTCATATTAAAATACATATAACTTTGAAAATATTTATTAAACAACATGTATATAAAAATAATAGTCCCCTTACGCTGAAAATTATGGAGCAGATAGCTGAAGAGGAAGCTGAAGCTGCTGCTGCACAAAAAAAATGAACCAAATTGTCATCACAAGTTACAGAAAGCAAAATAATAGTGGAAGATGACGACAATTATGACAACTTAGTAAGCTATAATTTGTTAATAATCACTATACTTTGATTTACTTTTTTGTTATAGTAACCAATTAACAAATATTATATATTATTAGATTTCTGGGCTTGATCAAAATTTCTAAAATCTTAGAAGTTTTGCTACGCTAATCATATTAGTTTTTTTTTGTTAGATACAGTATATTATAAAATGATATTATTATTATTATATAAACTTTGAAGATCTATTCTATAAAATTCTGTATATAATTTTAATAACACAAAATTTTAAAGATTAATATTATAAAAATTTGCGTATAACTTTAATAACCTGAAAATTTCAAAGATTTATTCTATAAAATTCTGCATATAATTTTAATATCATGAAATTTTAAAGATTTATCCTATAATATTTTGCATATAATTTTAATAATCTGAAAACATGTACAGAAACTATAAAATTTTTTTCCAAAGTTTGGTGTTATGTCTTAAGATCTACATATAAAAATTAATTCGCAGACCTCTGCAAATCTGTGACCTAAAAATTTTCCCGATGATTACGCTATTTGAAAGTTATTATAATTAGCATTGGTATTAGAAGCGTTGTTATTGAATGTAGGTTGAGTAGTAATAAGTTGGGTTGAAACAATTCCAAATTCTATGTTTCCTATTTTGGCTATATTAAAGATATTAGATGTATTAGATTCTTATAAATATAATTTACTATTATTTTGTATTGTATTATTTCCAGTTTCAAATCTAGAAGAGGGGTTAGAACTTCCAGTATTTGTACTCGATGAGGAATTCATATTTGAAGGATTATTAGATTAGAAAGGATTGGAGATATTTTCAGTTGCTTTGAACATGATCTGCTTCAGTTTAGTTACTTTAGAAGTATTGATAAGATTCTCAATAGAAATAAATGCAATGGTAGTTCTCAACTTTCTAATAATCGTTTGATTAAAGATATTTGAAGTACTTGAATTTGACTAATATTCTTTATGTTCAAAAGAGGATGAAATATTATGAAAACCTGTAATTGAATTATCAATTTTTAGACCTTTATCTTTTGACTGAGAATAAATTATCTCAGTTGTAGTTTCTACTATCTCGTTACCACTATGTCTAAAATTTGGACTATCAATTGGGAAATATTCAAAATTCTCTTTTACAATTCTATCTACTTCAGCTTTATTAAAATTATAAGGACTATTAAGATATACTTGATCGTTATCTGATTCAATATCTGAATTATCTAAAATTACGATTTCTTGAGAAGAAGCTTTGATAGTAGTAAACTGAGATGATTGAGGCTGAAGCTGGCTAATTTCAGGCTCTGTATCTGTATTTGATAGTCTTCCAGATGTCTTTTCTGTGCTTATAAAAATATTTAAAGTATTTCTTCTTCTAGTAAGTTATATAGAAGAAGTATAAGACCTTCTGTCTCTAAGTTGATGTGTCTATTGAAGTTGAGAATTGCCCAATTTCTAACTAGTGTTATCTTTCTTTAAAGAAGTTACATTTAATTTCTCTTGTAATGAATAATTGTTGTAGATAATTGAAGACTGTATTCATGCAATAAATGGAGAAAGATTATTTATAAAACAATCAGTATCTATAAATACTGAAATTAATTGAGTAATCAGGGGTAATTCAGTTACAGTAGGATTATATTTGTAACTTTGAGTTAGAACACTAATCTGAGCAACAAGGGTCCTAAAAAGATCATGATCATTTAGATATGAATTAAACTCAGGAACAGTTTGACTAATAATAATAAAAAGGTTAAGAATAATGCCAGTATATCTATATGCTTTAAATTGGAGCTGATACCAATTCCACAGATTTTTAAAGTTTTCTGGTTCTGGGATATAAAGAGGATAACAAATTAAACAAGATAAATCTCTTTCAAGAAGTTCCTTTAGATCAATTTCTGGTCTGTGACTGAGGTTGTGTAGTTGGTTCTTTTGTCTAAACTTATTTAAATTCATAATTCTTAACTTTTCTTAAAAGTTTTTATTTCCTGGCAGGAATCACCAAATTATCATCAGATTTGTTTTCGTTTATCTTAACGTTTAAGTTGAAAGGCTACAGCAACTAATTCTACACGTTGGAGTTTCTGACCTTAGAATTTTCTCTAAGTCTTACAGGTATCTGTTATACTTAAATCAACTCGGCAATTTATCACATCTTAGAATTTAAGATATGTTAATTAAACTCATAATAATGAACTCAATAGCAAGTTAGTGTAGGTATCACAACAATCCTAAGTGAAGGATAACATTGAAGGAAAAAGTAGTTTGTATGGATTTAAATTGATTCCTTTATTTATAACTTGAAACTCGTATGAAACTTATAAACTTATAACTGAGTTAATTTACAACTTAAGCAAAAGCTATTCTATTTATACAAAATGACTTTGCTATGGCTAACTACTTATTACGTTATAAATTAACTAAATATAGATATATGTCTCAATAAAAATATACTTAAATATAATAAAATAATAAAAATAATATAAATTATAAAAATAATAAAAAGAAATAAATAAATTACAGATGTTAAAGAAATTACAGATGAAATAGAGTAAACAGAATAAACAGACTGTTTAAAAAATACAGAAATAACAAGCATATCAGGTAAAACAGAAATTATTGCTGATCACTGTTTGACACAGTAGTGACATCATCTAATGTGAGGTTATCATTAATTGACAGATCCTATGTGATATTTGGAGTTACAATTTCTTCTGTTGACAATATAGAGAATTTAATAGTAAAAATTTTGATTATTATGGAATTACTAATGAGAATTCATGTCTATTATGCAAGTTAGATCATAATGATGAGGAAGGTATAAAAGGTAGATATGAAGCCAGATCCTATTTTATTAAATGTGAATAGCGTGAAATTGAGATAGTTGTGTAGTCTCATTGCTTTATAATAGTCTGAATAACTCTTTGGGGTGATAATCTATCTGGAAATCTTAATCTTTTTTCAAAAAAATAGGTCTATATGAGAAAAAAAAGGATTTAAATTGACCGCAATTATATAAAATTAAGATATATCCAAGACTAATAAAATACTAACTTCTAAATATCTGGATTAGCATGCTAAATTAAGTGGATTACTAAGCGTTTTGATGGATAAGATTCAGATCAACTTATACAAAAAATATAAAAAAGAAACTGGGCATGAGCCATGGCAATTATTAGAAGATTGCCTTCTCATAAATTTGAAATCAGAAAATAAAGTATTCTATTTATCTTCTTCTGAGTAATGTGAAGAAAAAGGGTTTATCACTTTCAAAGTCAAACCTGATCCAGAATTAATTATTAAATCTATCTTAGAGCACTTCTCATACTTGAAATTCTGAAATAGTTTTAGAGGGATTGATAATTATAATTTTGCATCACCTTAGCTATGAAGCTCATTATGCTTTATCTGTGATGAAAAATATAGAAATTATAGATTACATGGTTTATGATATTACGAGAATGGAAATCAGCTCCCTTATGATTCTGAATTAGTAAAGTTATATTCTCAAGATAAGTTGGAGTATTGTCCTACCTGCAACACTTCAAGCAAATAAACTCAAATTTGCAATTGTAGCATAGAAGCTTTGTCATATACTCTCACGCTTGTATTTATTTTTTTATCACTTGCATGTATTAATAAAAGGACCGCTCTTGCTTATCACCTGATATGTAAAAATGATTGTAATTTGATATGATTGAACATTAAACATATCATATAAATCGTAATTATTGAGGGAATTAATAAAGTTTAAATTGAAAGAAGAGTTGTGAGTACGGTCTGGGTCAGCATTTAAATCTCCCATGAGAATAATATGTAGATTATTTTTAATGGTGTCATCTAATAATTGTTTTAAAAATTGAACAGACTGTTTTGTAACATTAGTTGAAGAGTTGGCAGGAGGGATGTAACAATTAATAACTATCAATTTTTATTTGTTCACAAATTGTAATTTTGCATAAATAATTCTATCTAAATTGGAGTTGTAAGCAAAGATGTGCTTAGCTATTAATGGGCTGAAGAAGAGACTAATGCCTGTTCTAATTGATTGGGAATATTGGTTATTGCTAAAAAAAGTAATATAATCAGGAAAATCTCAGTTGAAAATAGATGAGATTTCTTTAAAATTTGTTTCTTGTAAACCTATAATGTTAAATTGATTAACTGAGTATAGGGAGAAAAGGTAATTTTATTTTGCAGGATTATTGAGTGAATGGATGTTATGTGTTACAATTCTAAGATTTGAAAGTGAAGGAGTATTAAAACTAGAGATATTTAGGTTATTAGTAGTAAGGACAATAATTATTATAAAAATAAAATCAAAGTTGGTGACTGCCGATGCAATGTTCTATTGCCTTATCAAAATCATCTGTTAATGGTTCAAAAACATGCGTATCATGTTTATTGAGAATATTTTTGTTAAGAAGGGTGGTTTAAAAGTCATGACAAGACTTTAGGAGTTTGTTAAGTATAGGAGTGAACTCTGATATACATTATTATTATTTTTGACAGATAAGTACCAGTTGTTCATTTGTTTGATTTTGCAAATGGGCTGTATAAAAATTGATATTAATAAATGGGGATTTTTGGTCTACTTCAGTAGCAGATTCTGGTAAATTGTTGTTAAAATCCTCTGTTTCTGCAGGGATGATGACTTTGATATTAAGGGCTTTTCTAACAACAGCCAGTCGTTACTGTAAAAACTTAAATTCGATAAAAAGGTCAATGAGTGTATTTGAGATAAAAGTGAGCTGAAAGATAACGAATTGTTTAAAATCTGGATCATAGATTGAACCATCTTTTGAAGTACTATTTGTTACATTTGGGATAGGAATAACTTCAGTTTTTATAAATTCATATATAAGATCATCTGTCTATTGTAATTTTGGTTTGTCATTAAAAGATCTGTTAGAAGAAATATTATTTTTGGCTTTAGATGGTGGGGGTGGAGGGGGTCTCTTTTTAGGGCTTTTCTGAGAATTATTAATTTACTGTAGGGTCTTAGTCACATGAGTGAAGATGATATTTTCACGAATTGCATCTCGTATCAGACTATGTTTAGGTATTGTGTAATTATTGAATTGAGCGGGTTGAAATCTTTGGTAAAGATTTTGCATGTTGCGATTCTTAGGAGATTGATGACGTTTAGGACAAGAAGAGGCATTGTGATGTGCAGATGAACAAACTGCGCAGAGTTTAACTTTTGGATCAGTCTATTCTAATTTTTTGTTGTTTAGAGTTAAATTTTTAATTCCCATAGCTGTCTGGATATCGTATTTATTAGAAAAATAAAAGAATATATGTTGCAGATAGTTATAATTAAAGCGAGCTCTAGGAATAATTCACGCAGTGATAAAGACTATATTTCCAATGTCTTGTAAGTCACATAGCGTAATATTTCTAGAAAGATTGGTTAATTTTGCTGAAAAAACAGAATGAACTTAAATGTCAGGCCTAGATAAACTACAAGGATAGTAGCAGATCATATCATTTAAAAGATATATTCCATCTCCTTTTTTAAATCTTTAAAATTGGCATTTTCGTCAAAGGTAATGGTGATTCTTTGCCAAAGGTTTTTTGTTTTCATAGTAAAATGAACGATATTACCGAATTTGGAAAATAATTTACGTAATCTTAATTTAGTGACGTTCAAGAGAATTTCTGTGATCATGATCGACCGATCAGATATATAGGGGCAGATTTTTTAACGTCTAAGGGTTAAAACGTAGTATTGTTCATATTGGGAGATTTTAAATTGCAAAAATCATCATGTTCAACTTTTTCTAAAAAGGCAACTTTAATAATAGCCTGATTGTGATCGGTAGGATGTCTTCCTTTTGTGACAATGATAAATGAGTTGTACTTATCATAGCACAAATCAGTGATTGTTGAGATTTTCATTTAGAAGTTCAAGCCACAGAATTTATCTATTTGAATATACGCGAAATATTTGGTAACTTGAGTTGAAGAGGCTTCGAAGCAGATGGTTGAAGTATCTAAGATGTTTTCTGACGCGTTAAAAGACTCGTCGACACTAACGGTTGGTTTAGGTGCAGTAGTTTCAGAAGTTGAGGTAATATTTTTAGGACTTTTTCCTTTATTGAGGTTATTGTTTGAACCTTCCTTGACTGGGTCAACTCCTATTATGTTAGTTTCTAACGGAAGGACAGTTGTAGTGGGCTCCTTTACATAAGTAAGAGAGAGGTCATTATCTAAAGTTTGTTGAGTATTTTGTTTCTTTTTTGGTAACTTGTCAGATATTAGTGACGCAGAGTGACTGCGGTTGGTATTCTTCCTTTCAGTTTTTTTTGGTATTTTGCAGATTTGTTGAAAAGCAGTTATACGAATTAAACTTTTTTACATGTAATACTCATATAGATATTACCATACCTGATATTTATTCTATATTCAATTAAAATAAGATAAAAAATATAATAAAGATACTTATGGAATATGAATATACTTTATAAGCTAAATAAGATAAACATTATACTTATTTATTTTGTAATAATAGTCTAATAAAATCTCGTATAATTATGTATTGAATTTTTAAAAAATCTCTTAACATTATTAAGGGTTTTTATATCACGTGATAATTTTAAGCAAATCAAGATTGCTGAAATTTTGCATGATAGGCTATCATTGAAAATAAAGGTAGCAAATTAATCGCGCTATCTGTCATTTTTTTTACACTATTTCAGCCAACATAGAACTGGTAACTAAACTAGCATAAAGGTGTCAGTACTCTTATTATAGAATCAGGCATTTAAAGAAGACTGAAAAGCTAGTATTAGCAATAAAGAATTTATTATCTAAATGAATTAGGAATAAGAAGAAAGCAGCACCATTAGATTATGACATCACTATTAAATTAAAGCACTACCAGTCATTATTAAATTATAAAATCACTACCATATTATATAGGAAAAGATTAAAATAATACTATAAATACAAAGAAGCTACCCAAAGAATAAATCGAGTAGATTATAAAGTCACCATTAGATTGTGATATTAGATTATGAAATTACCACTAGATTATGTAATTAGATTATAAAGTTATCAGCAGACTATGAAGTTAACATTATATTATAAAATTATCAGCAGACTATGAAGTTACCATTATATTATGAAGTTACCACTATATTATGAAATTACTGACAGACTATGAAGTTATTTTCATAACCTAATCTAAGTTGAATTTGACTTTATGATATAATTATATCATGAAGTCACATGCGACTAGTTTATAAATTTATCTATATAATTGATTAAAATTTTTTTACAAAGTATAGATAAATTAGTATTAATAGTTTATCTTATAATCAAATTAAATGATTTAAATAATGAATTATAAGTAAATTAATTTATTATTTTATATAATGCTAATAGTTTTTTAATATATCTTTTCTTACATATATATAAAATTTCAAAACTCTTACTTAGAATATATTAATATAGATAGAAAAGTTTAAATAATATAAATTTAATATTAAAGAGAATCAAATAGAAACTTGAAATACATTATCCTATAAAAAGTATTTAATTAAGCTTTTTTGATTTTTTTTTAAAATTAAATATATTATAATTATATTTTTTTTAAAAAAAAAGATCTAATTATGACAATTGATTATTTTTTATTTATTTTACATTAAAAATATATATATATAATTTGATAATATAATTATAAATAATAATCAATTTTATAATATTAATTTTAGTATTGATTATTTACTTTTTATTGTATCATTTATAATATGGGAGTGTTTCTAGGAAAATCAGGTTCTGAGAAATTTTTGACTAAAATAAAGAGCTTAATACATTTTAATCTAATAACATCAAAAACTAAAATGCAATAAAAATCTCAATTTTGCTAAAAAATTCCCAGAACCTGATTTTCCTAGCAATCAACCCATATATTTTAAAATAAAAAATATTATAAATTAATTTTTTAAATTAGCTTTTTCAATTTCTAGATCTTAATTTTATTAAGAATTTGTAATATAAACTTGAAAGAAGACTTTATAAAAAAATCAATTTTACATTAAAGTATAAATATTATCTATTCTATGATACTTTTTTAACTTATTTAAATATATTATAAAGTATTATAATAACATAATTATACCTGATGCGATTGGACTTTCTACTTATAAAATGTGCCATAACATATTACACCCATCTAGAGATTTAATGAAGCTCGGATAGAAAAGAGGATTTGAAAATGAAGACGGTTTAATTGAAGTATGTATCAAATAACGCACATGAATATACCCCTCCCTCAATTTGCAATTAAAAAGGGATTTTCCAAAGCAAGGGAATTATCATCTTACACAAATTTCGATCGACTAGAACGCATGAATAAAGTGAATTAAAATTGTTTCATAAATATTGCACGATGTAATTTGAAGAACGACCTTTGAAAAATGCATTTGCTTTATTAATGAAGTCATCAACAACACTCTATCTTCCAGAGTTTAATCCAATACTGAAATGCATTGGATACAATACTTTAATATTATTTTGTAACGTGAAATAAAATTTATCATTATAAAAAATCATTTTATGTCTTTCAAAGAAAGTGACCCGGAGGGGTACATGAAGAGTTTGCGTGACCTTAGATACGTTTTTTTTTTTTTTTATTTTATCATCATTTTATAAATTAATTATTTCTTTCTTTTTTTTTTTTTTTTTTAGGTATGTTCTTACAATTTGCATAATTTTTTTTATTAACGTTAAATTATCTTTTTTATATATAAACAAATTTTCGAATTTCGGAGGATGGAGGTACAATATTCTTGCCAAAATCAATAAACGTGTGACAAATCATCGATAAATTCCAATCCGTAGTACCGGTTACTGTTTTGATGAAAATATCTAAGGCTAAGGTTTCATTATAAAAGACAACGGTAAAAATCCTTTAACAAGCTATTGGAAAAAGAATCAAATTTGTCTGAAATAAAATATTTCAAAAAGTATTATACCTGATATAATAAATTTCTTTGAAAGAAATTTTTAAGCTTCAATGTATCGTATAATCCATTTTTCGCCAGGGGGCCAATTTTGAAATGAACAGGGCTATAGTTTAATATTACAATATATAATATATATATACTGATAAATCGATTTTCGTCATCATTATGTTTACATATGGAGATGGATTGAGCCAATAGAATTTGACCGAAAAGTTTATGTCATAACAAGCGTTAAAAACCCCTTTTGCTTGAAAACAAAAAAAAATTTCACTTCTTTCCACTTCTCCAAGACCGGAAAATCAACAAGGAGGTATATTTTCTATTTATTTATTATTTATTATTTGTAATTTTTTTTTATTTACTTTTCAAGTATAAGGCTTAAACATTTTTCTATATACAATATAAAACGACTGTTACTGAAGATTTCCGAGTTCTTTGGTACTGCCAAAGACAAAGAGAAGAATAGAGGTTTGCCTATGGCCAAGTAACCCGGTTTCCAGTCCATCCAGCTTTATTTTCCTCAGCTTGATTTTTCCTGTGAAGAAATTGTCAAAGCGGGTAATGATGGACCAGTGGTTTTAATAATCATTATATCGAGTTAGCAGACGTTTTGCCTGCGGCTATAATAACCGGTTCTACCGAGTTATCGGGCGTTTTCCTGTGGCATGAATACGCGGTTACCAGTCCATCCAGCTTTATTTTCCTCAGCTTGATTTTCCTGTCCTGTGAAGAAATTGTCAAAGCGGGTAATGATGGA
>CAJVPP010002036.1:0-16632 GCA_910592005.1 Funneliformis mosseae
TTCAATATTGATTGTGATGAAGGATAGATCAAGCGAAATGGTTAACCTTTTATACATGTTCAATCTTCTGCGCCGTCTATAAATTAGACTTCCATTATCAAAATGGAACGGATCATAATAATAGCAATTTCGTTCAATCTGCAGTAGTAACTTTTGATCACAGAGTTAAATTGATTTACTTACAGTATTTACTTATTGAATCAATGAGATCTGCAGCCCAATTATGGAAGAAAAAAAATTAATTTTTATTATATTTCCTTTTTTATTTTTTTTTTTTTTATTGTACAATTAGCTATTTTTATTTTTGGAAAATTCTTTTGATGTACATTGATCACTTGATTATTTCAACGAATTTATTTTAAAGGATTCTTTGTTATTATATGAAATCACCGGTCACGTAAATTAAAATAATTTCAAACTCGGAGTATAATATGAATAACCTGGGTTTCCACGCCGAAGCTATATTTGCGTTATAGATCAAGCAGTTCAACATGAATGAATATTAATCATAATGTATTGAGTCATACATAACGGTAATTTTTTTTTTTGTAAAGGGTTACGTTCTCGCTCATCAAAATTATCATGGAGTATTCAAAGCCATAAAGAAATTGCATGCCGGAGTCACCCCTTGGTTATCACGAGATTTATTTAACTTAAATTGGAAAACTCGGATTGTAAAAGTTTCCCAATTATTATACATTTTCTCATTTGCAAAATAAATGTCAGTTTCGGGGATAATATTTTGGAGATGCTATTGGTTCGGCTTTATCAATTGTAGACATGTTTATAAATACATTATAAATTTATATATATAATTTATATTAACTATCGAGATTTTTTAAATAAAACCACAATAGAAAAATCAATTGAGAGCAGATTATTGTGATTAGCGGGTTAATATATATAGTATGTACAGTAGTCCTAGAAAGTATTCGCGATTTAATTAGATTTTAGAAAATTTTTGATTGGTCAATCTTTAAGGGGAAAATTCAAAGGATTTTTTTATAGTAAAATTTTTACCATGAGACCTTACATAATAAAATCGGCATATCAATTTTACATAATGCCAAAAATATTTTATGCGGTCTTACTAACTTTTTATTTTTAGTTTCTCACTTGCATGAGGAATCAAATCAGGTTGCATGCCGCAACAATGAATTCTTCAATTGTGACGAGAAATCAAACTTTGGATGAGAGATGCGAGTTCAATAAATTTAAAAGGTTTGTCAAATAAGATTAATCATACGCCACAGCGTGGATACCTACCTATATTGAAGAAGCGTTATTACAAAATCATTTAACGAATTAGTGCGAAAGGTATGCGACAAGAAGCTAAAAGTATCTTATGGTAACTTTCTCTTTTTTTTTTTTTTTTTTTTTTTTTTTTTTTTTTTAACGTAAAAGGCTCAATATTGAGAAATTCTAGATTTAAAGGTATTTATATCGCTTAGATTCAAATGATTTAATCTTGATTCATCAACTGAAATCTGTATTCTCATTTCAAAAAAATTTCTATGCCAATATTATATTTAATCCTCATACTCATCAGAATTTAATCGTATAATTCCAATTATTTAATCTGAAAGAATATTTTATCGGGAAAAAATATAAAGTTAGATTAACTTACTAGAATCATCATTTTTATTATATTCTAGATTACTTGGTAAAATCGAAACACGTGATGCAGAGTCCAATTCTAACCCTATCCTTCATAAGTAAATACATTGAAATTTTCTATAATAAACTAAAAAAATTATTTTTTATTTTTATTTTTAGGGAATCTGGTCATTCTTTACTCCTTAACTCCCTCTCGCTCATTACTCTCTGATTTATAATGAGTGGATTTGGGATTAAAAATGAGAAACTTCACGGATTACTTCACAGTTCACAGAGGGTACGGTAAGTAATGCATGATTGGTTAGGATTTGGCAAAATCCTAACCAATCAAATGCATTACTTACTGTGAGAGTTGAGTATTGTGAATACTGTTAATGTTGGAAGTAAAAAAAGAGAAGATACAAAGAAAGAAATATAAAAAATCAAGTAAACCAAGAAATGACGAGAACGGATTTGATTATAAGTCATTGTTGTTACATTGGATATAATTCCACCCGAAAAAATCATAATTTTTCGCCTTGGTTAGTCTTTGAAGATCAATTGTTAGGATACCGTATTGTTATGCCAAGTTTTACTAAATGTATTTTCTTGCGATAATCATAATTTCATAATTTTTATGCGTTAACTTCGATGTTTAATATTTTTTATTTATTTTTTTTTATTCTTCCGATTATTAGCTTTAATTAATTAGCGTTTAGTGATTAGCAATTATTTGAGTTAAAGAACGTCAATGTTGAGACAACACTGATTGATTAATTTATTGAATAACATTTACATTATAATTATTCAATTGCTTATTAATAAAAACCCTTCTGCTTACATTAAAATATATAAATACATAAACGAAAGAATTGAATACAACAGCATTATATTTCAAATTCACGAGATAAAAATTTTACATATAAAACTTTTTTTGGTTAAAATTTAAAAGGTGACCCGGCCGGGTGACGTGAATCGAAAATGCTAATGTGCGTGGCCTAATCATACCAAAGCCATATACATCTGAACCTTTAGTATATTCTTGCCTTTGAAAAATCTCCGGTGCAACATTTATTTTCGCTTAATCCTAAATCGCCTGTTACACAAAAATTTAAATGACAAAAGTTTCTACTGGGAAAATCATGGTGAATAATGTTTGCTAGGTGTATATTTCAAAGTCCTATTATAATATCAACCAATCTTTTTGTCTTAACTTCCCAAAGTAATGTGTCATATCCGATTCATAATACGGCATTATTATCATAAAATGAGATACCGTTATCGTACTCATTTAGATTTGATGTTTTTAGAATTGCCAATTTCATGAGAGCAACAGTCACATTAATAATATCATATTTATTAGTTGCTTTATAAACTTTACTAAATCCTCCTTCGGCAATAAATTCTACCCTTCGAATCTATCATATGGAATAAATTCCAATCGTCCTGCATGTTTAACACGATTTGTTTGTGTGAAATCTTACAAAATCATCAATAACTTTATTACCGCTTGATGCAATTGTTCTTGTTTTAATAGCAAAAACGACAAATCTGATGAATTTCAACAGAGGATTTTCTTATTCGATTACAATCATTACATTTCTTATACTTGAGTTTACGCGTAGGTTTAGTTTGTTGACTTAAATGTGTCATTTGTTATTAAATAATCAATTTAACCATTTGTTAAAATTTATTTTGAAAGAATGGTAGAAAAAAATTAATAATCCGGAATATGAAATCCGCTAAGGCGCCATTGTGTAACAATGGTTAAACAATAATGAATTTTGTTTAGTTGCTTACCATTGTTATAAAAGATGTAAATAATAAGTTACATCAAATCACGTTTTCACGTATCGCAAAGGATCATTAAATATTAACTTGGAAAGCTAATTGTTCGAATAGGCGGTGTGTCTGTAAAATTTTTAGTTTCATATCAGATTTTGAATCTTATTTTTCATATTACATCAGTTGCTTGCGAATTAAAACTCAATCAATGTAGAAAATTATTTCTTAGATCATCTATTTCGTCTTTGTAAATGTTTCACAAATCGAATTTTGCACCTTTTCCTATTTTTTTTTTTTTTTTTTTAATAACCGAGTCCGCACACAAGAATATCCTCAATTATTTAGTTATTTAAGGTTTTGATTAATTAACCAATAATTGCTTTAAATTCCAACGTATATGTATGTACAGTATGTCATAAAAATAAATATTGAAACTTCTATTCAAAGATACTTATTTTTAACAACAATGGATATGTTATTTTTGCATTAAAATGGCAAGAAGTTATAATCGTATTGTATTCAAACTTTTTTTTTTTTAAAAAAAAAAAAAAAAAAAAAAAAAACGAACGGTAATAACAATAGTTGTAAATTTGTAATTCCAAACATTATCTTAATTAGCTTACAAGAATAAAAAAAATTTGTATAACTACCTTTAATTTTTATACCGCAAGGAATACATGCATATAATTATTTAATGGTCTAAAAATAACCGGGTGGTGATCTATAAATATGAATTTTGAAAAAAAAAAAAAAAAAAATAAATGAGATTGAATTAGGATAAACTGAATACCGTATACTTAATTAGGAAACTTGAATAATTAGAGAGGTGTGTCACTAATTATGTGTCACTCATTATGTGTCACCATTCTCGTCACTAAGGTGCATGACATTAATTAGGAAAAATAAAAGAGAATGGAATGTTCGGTTAACCTTCAGTAAAAAGTATAAAATAGCAATCCAACTAATTACTCGCTCTTACGCGTTTTGAACTTTTCAAACGAATTCGTCTCAATGATATCAAAATTTCATTTCATTTTTATTGTTACGTTAGTTCTTTCCACTCTTGCAATAATTGCTCAATGTAAGGATTTTTTTAATATCCATCTTTAAAATTTGTTTCATAATGATTTGTTTTAGTTGACTAACTACTGTAATACCAATTACATCTACCATTTATATTTTATAGGTCGTAAGTGTACTTTTTTTTTTTAAAATAAATAAACTTTGATTGAAAACCGTATTCTCACATCCTACATTTGTAGAAGAGCACAAGAATGCAAAATATACTCGCCAACCCCAGAAAAGGGCTCTGGAAAAGATGCAACAGATTCGTAATGAAAAATATACGGCTCACCTGAATGCCTATTATTACTATCATGAATACGTCAAAAAGTGAGTACCGTATATAGAAACGATTTGCTACTAAAAAATGATTTACGACTCAATTCTAATAGCAAACGCCGATAACATAACATTAATGTTGATTTATTTCAGAATTAGTGATGAAGAAACAGATATATTTCCTCGAGATACTCCAACCGAAAATCCAAGTATATATCACTTTATTGTTTTTATATTGTACGAATTACTAATATGTCTTGTGTATTATTAGAGATATGCATCATCGGTGCCGGAGCAACCGGTATATTTATATATTTATACTTTTTCATACTTGGATAATTCATTTAATATTGTACACGTCCTCATGATATTATGCATCCTCTCATAGGTCTATTCTCAGCTCTTCTCTTGAAAGAGGCCGGAATCAATGATATTACGATACTTGAAGTTCAAGATCGTATTGGCGGTCGTATTCATACTCACTACTTTACCGATGATCCTGATGATGAAAGACGTTTGTATGGTGAGCTTGGTGCAATGAGATTGCCTTATGTCGATGGTCGCCCGGACCTTTCCCCTCACCAAATAGTTTTTGATACAATTGACTATTTGAACGAGTACAATAAGGATGATCCAAAGAAACAGATCCGAACCATTCCTTTCATCTTTAGGGATTCAGAGTGTGTAATGATTTAATATAATTTATGTTAATCGTTTCTCTATCACGATATTAAACTTATCTTTGATATCCATATAAAGTTCTATAAGTTATTTCAATGGCAAAAAAGATCCATCTGGCAAATTCATGACCAAAAATTATTCTGAAACTGCGGATGTCAGTAAACTTGGATACCCTGACACAATCCCACCTAACTTTGTGAAACTTTGGAACGAAGCATTAAAGCCTTTCTTCGATGAGTTGAACACCGATTACACAAAAGGTCTTAAAGCTTTAAAGCGTTATGACCAGTATTCAGTCTATTCCTACTTGAAGGAAGTCTTTCTTCCAGCGAGATTGCCAACAAAGTGGGAAGACTATGATGAAATTATCGCAGCTATTGAATTGCAAGTGACTGGAACAAGTATGTATTGTAACAATTTATTATTTTATATATATATATATATATATTTGAAAAAATTTTCTAATGTAACAAAACTATGTGCTTTTTATACAATTCCAGACGAGTTTACTAAGGGCTTCGTTGATTTTGCTATTGGAACATTTACTTTTGGAAATCCAAATTATCCTTTAAGCTGGAAAACCATTGATAAAGGAATGCAACGATTCCCAAACGCATTTTTACCTTTTATCAAAAAGGAAAAGATAGACCTGAGGTACAACAGTGAAGTTTACAAGATTGAAAAAACTGATGATGGTAAGAATGTTAAGGTGTATTGGAATTCTAAGGGAAAGAAAGAATTTGAAATATTTGATAGAGTGATTGTCACTCCTCCATTGGGCGTCGTTCGTCATTGGGATCTACCTCTAAGTAAGTTTTTTTTTTTAAAAAAAAAAAAAAAAATATATATATATATATAATAAAAATCTTAACCATAATTTCTTTGGTAGCATTATCATATGGCAAAAAACGTGCAATTCGTGAATTGAAATATCTAAATGCAGGAAAGATATTTCTTCAATTCAAGTCTCGCTTCTGGGAGAAAGAAGGCCAACCCACGACCTCGGGTGCTGGTATTGTTGGTGGTACAACGTCGACCGATCTGCCAGTTCGTACAGTGGTATACCCTTCATATTATCAAGGTCTATCAACGAATGGTTCTGGGGTCCTCTTAGCATCGTATACGTGGGATGATGATGCAACAAAATTTAGTCCATACAGCGAGGAGGAACGGTTTGAACTTGCATTAAAAGACTTGGTAACACTTCATGGAGAAATAGCATATGAGGAATGGATTCCGGGTAAAGAAAATAATAAGGCACATTATTGGTCAAATGATAAAACAGTTGTTGGGGGAGCCTACGCAAAGTATGGACCCGCACAATTAGGAAAGTTGATGGAATCTATGATGAGATCGGAAGAATTTATTCATTGGGCTGGGGAACACACTGATATACATAACGCTTGGATTGCTGGAGCTTTAAATTCAGCGGTTAGAGTGGTTAGAGAGATCTTATTAGAAAATTTAATGAAGGATAGATGGTTGAAATTGAAAAATTCACGATTATTAAAATATTGGAATGGGAATCTAGAAGCTTTTGAAGGTTATTAAATGTGCATAAAATGTTGCGATTCATGTCATACGTACCATAACAATACAATATTTTAAATTTTAAATTTTTAATAATATATACTTTTTTCTAAAACACGCGCGTGCGATGAATGTATTTATAAATTAAACTTTTTACAAATTAAAATAAAAAAAAAAAATAATAAAATTAACGTAGTTTTGATCTACCAATTTCTTAATTATCTCCTTTCTCATAAGATATATATTCAAATAAATGTCAATGAAAATTCTGACAAATTTATTACGATCTCAATCCAAATTTTGCGTGCATGAATCGGTAAAAAATATTTATATTATTTTATGTTTAATTTTACTACATTAAATAAAAAATAGAAGTCAGATATTTTCTTAAGATTATTATTTCCATTGGATCTTACTCTATATATCCAGTGCGTGCCGGACATCGCAGCATCACTAAAAACATGAAACAATTCAAAACCTTGTGAGCACAATTAAATTACAGGATATGGTATTTAATTAATTATAAATCATGATAAAATATGAGAAGTCAAGTGTATGTACCTGCAACGTCGAAAATAAACTATAAGGAAATTAACGTTAAAACTCATGTTTTATCAAACAATTAATAAGTCATTGTTGAATACGGCCTATATGTAATAGATAAATATAATATTTTCATTATAAACGAATATAAAAGGCTGAATACCTACATCAATTACATCTAAAAATCATTCCCAAGTTCAAAATTCCCTTGGCTTCGTATTCAAACAATAAAACTATCATCTCTTTTTATATGTTTGTTTTGCTCGAACTTATCTAATACTTGTTTTATAAACTCTAATTATGTTGAATTATTTTAATAAATCTCAAATTAGTTATATTTACAGAATAACTTTATTATTTAGAAACATAACTTTTTTACCGCAAAGTGATAAAAATATGCAAAGTTTTTTTTCTGTTTTACGAGATCTATTATTTCTTCAGGGTATTCATTTATAAGAATTTAACTCTTAATAATAATACCCTATAGTAATACCTTGTATGAGATTTCAATTGAAGAATATATTATTTAATACAAAAAGTAAAAAATTATTTATATTTTATTAAGTATTATTAACAATTATATTAAATTGTAAAACTAAAAAAAAGAATGCAATTAATATTAGAAAAGAGTGTATCTTCTTAAGATGCTGGCATTTCTAGCAAATTGGTAGTGTTTGCGATGCTGATAAAGAGTGAGAAAAAAAAATCCATAAAGAAAGAATTAGAAGGTTAAATATGAATAATATTAATAGAGCAAGGGTAAACCTTTACCTATTTTCTAACGATTAAAATTAAAGAATTTATCCATCTAATAAAATTTTTTAATTTAATGACAAAATTTGCATTGCTTTATTATATCAACAAGATACATGTTTTTCATGCTAAATACTAAACTACAAAATCGCATGTATTGATACGTTATTTCGTAACAGAATTTTACAGGTACAAAGGGGATGCTTTTCCTATTGTTTTCAATAATGAAATAGCTCTTATTATTTAAAATTCTTTCTAAAAAATGAATCCTAAACCCTAAATCTATAAGTATTGTCATCAAGAATTTGATTTTAACAATTTTGTTATCATCAAAATTATTAGATATCATATTTTCTCAATATAAAACGACAAAGTACGTTAACGATAGATGAAGGGTTACAGTTCTACTCATCAATCATTACAAAGAATATCATGAACCATTCCGAAAGGTAAAGTTATTGAGAAGAATATCCAAGATCCAAAAGAACTAAATCCTGATAAACAAAAAAAATATCATCACACTCCGTGTCTCATATAAAAAAGTCCTTTTGTAGAAAGACCCTTTTGTAAATTATGTGTAGAATCTCATTTAAACAAGATGAAATTTAACAATAAAGGATAAATAGCAATGGTTTTATTTTGACGAAAATAATTCATATGATAAAATAAGTAATTCGAAAAGAATAACCGATATCTTCAAAAAATATAATTTTATAACCTATTCTTAAATACCATGATGTAGAATTTAATACAAATCTTCTTCTTTCAATGACTTGCTTTTCATTGAATCTTTTTTTTTTAATACGAAGAAAATTAGTCAATAAAGAGATACAGATTTTAAAGCAATAATGAAAAAAAATAATTATAAAAATTACATGTTACTTACTAGGATATTCTTTGTCAAATGAACCGTCCGCATTTTTTGGTTCAGGAAGATTTTCAAAATCCAATAGCCTACTTGTGTATATTGCCTGAGGATGTACTTTATATGAAAGGGGATCAGTAGGCTTTGAAGAAAATAGTACCTTATTAAAGACTTCTACGTCATTAATTTGATTATA
Source organism: Funneliformis mosseae (assembly GCA_910592005.1). Classification (NCBI taxonomy): domain Eukaryota; kingdom Fungi; phylum Glomeromycota; class Glomeromycetes; order Glomerales; family Glomeraceae; genus Funneliformis; species Funneliformis mosseae. The sequence continues at coordinate 9,291 of CAJVPP010002036.1, forward strand.
AATGATCGATCCGCTATTAATAGTATCGCATCTTAATTCGTATAACATTTTATATAGCTCTTCTGCTGTAGGACGTTTTGAAGGATCTGCATCCAAGCATTGACTAATGATATCTAGGATTGGAAATGGAACTTTATAATCAGATCTTGGTCTCAATCCTTGACAAATTTTTATCGCCAAAGATTCATCATGAGCTACCTCATGAAAAGAAGGAAATCCTGTAACTACTTCATGTGCTATGATTCCGAATCCATAAATATCACTTTCCCTGGTATATTCTTTTTCTCTTAAAACTTCGGGAGCAACGTAAGGTAACACCCCATATATTTGCCTTTTGCTATCGTGCATATGTTTATGATTCGCTGGTTGACATAACCCCAAATCACTGATGCAAGTAGACATCATTATATTATTTAATATGTTGCCACAATGAAAATTCCGATGAATTAATCCTTTATTATGAATATCTTTAAGTCCAGACGCAATTTCCTCTAAAAGGTACAACTTATTCCACCAATTCATTGAATTAAACGTTTTATCCAAGTTTGTTCTTAAATTACCATTTTCTGCATATTCCATTACTAACATAAAGTTATTTGTTTTTGGATCTTTGGTGATACCATAGCAATAAATTATGAAAAATGCGTTATTCATTAAAATATGTGATTCAATCTGAAAAAAAAAAAAAAAGGATTGGTTAGTAATGTGCGATGCGATCGTCACAAAAAAAAAAAAAAAATAAAATAAAATAAAATAAAATCCCTCACATTTTTTAAGAATTCCGCTGTAATATCCTGTGAATTATGTAAACTTTTTAAAACGACCTGAATGGTATCACTCCTTTCCCACCGATTCTTCTTGGAATCCCAATAAATTATATATCCATTTTTCCAATAGGCCTTATAAGTGATTCCATATCCTCCTTTGGCCAAGTATTCAACATGTTCAAATTTATTATAATCAATCCATTCTATCACTTCATTTTTAACTTTTGCCTTGAGTTGTGTCTTTTGAATGAATCCATCAACGTCTTGGTTACCACTCGTCCAGTTTTTGAAATTTTGTTGAAAATGTTGGGAATTGCAAAATTGACACCAATCATAACCCGTATTAGGCTGACCACAATATTTACATAAACCGAACATCTTTTCAAATTTTCAAGTCATCAATTAAAGATTTTTGTTCCTTTGTTAATCTCAGTCGATTAAAATTTATGATTTGACTAATAACATCAATACTGAGAGGTCAATACGCTTTAAATGAGAAATTACAAGTATATATATTTTTTATTTTTTCCCCCCCTCTAAAAAATTTTTGGAAAATTCTATAAAAAAAAAAGATCGTTATAAATTGGAATTCCATTTTAGCGTTCCAGAACTTTGGGCTAAAGTGCATAATCAAGTTATCATTCGTTAATGGAAAAAATGATCATCATTTGGAATTCTATAGAATGTAGGTTCGGGGGGTTCATTGACAATCACATATGTCATACAACAAAAAATAATATTGATGAAAATTAATTGTGACACGTATGTATAAAATTAGGTTTTTCTCATGATCGCCTACATTAAAACCTATCAACTCCTTTTCCTTTTTTGTAAGATATCGTAGGAGAATATTACGAGCACCATTTATATCTCTATCAAGTTTTATTTTACATTGGGGACAGCAAAATTCTTTGGATCCACCTAGTTTTTTATGAATATAGCCACAGAATCCGCAAGTTTTGCTTGTGTATTCTTCTGTACACATTACCATGAATACTCGCGTGACTTATGGATCAAATGCTGTCGAAAGCGACAATGTGACCATGTACACATGGCTCGAGCAGTCTTGGAGCCAATACGTCGTTGCCCACGTCGGACCATTCCTTGAGTTCGAAATTCGGGTAGTAATATTATACGATAATTTTCACACAGCCATTTAGCCAGCTTATAATGACAATCATTCACAAGACAGCTGATTTTATTATAAATTCGTAACAGAACACGACGTAATATGCAATTAAAAGTAGTAAACACATTAAATTATAAATAAATATTATAATTACTTGATTAATAAATTTTACCTGTAACGCTTTCGCTTATTTTTTTTTCCATGAACTTGATCACGCTTGCTTTTGAGTTTGTCATATGCATGACATAATCTGTAAACTCGGCCAATGTCATTTTTGCCCCATTCAATAGCCATTCCACTTGGATCATAACCGGTCATAAATGTACGTACACCTGGATCCAAAGAAATCACTCCTGATCCTTCCTATTAAATTATTAAATATAAAATTAATTGAAGTTTTGATTTAATAGATAATATAAATAATAAAAAAATAGACAAAAACCTTTTGAAATATAGGACCTTAGTTTCAGCCCGCATTTCAAGTGGTCTGGGTATACAAAGATAATATTCACCAAGCTGAGACGGCTATCATATTCAAGTTTTTTGGAAGAAGTTCTGATGACTTGATTTAAGAAGGAATGAATATTTACCACAAGATTTATCCCAATGCTTTAATAAGCCTGCAATAGACTGTTGAGAATCCTTTTTGAAACAAAACTTCATTTTAAAATTTTTACGATAAGCAGCAAAGTTGGAAGAAAATCCTTTAAGTAAGTCATTCATTACTTCATCACAAATATTATAGGGAGTTTCAAAGATCCATTTAAGTTTGATATACTTGAAGTTTTTGGCATTTAAACATAGTGCATATAGATCTTTCTTTTCTCATTTGATACTTTCTTTTCAATTGCAGTAAGACACTGATTGTATGTCTATTATGCTGTTCCTATCTATCTTCTGAGTTTTAGCTGCTCCTGCTAATTGGGATAAATGCGAATCTGTTATACTTTGCCTGCTGAAAGTTTCTTCACTTCCTTCTTGGAACTCTTAAATCTCTTAGGCAGCATCTCTTCTCCTTCTGTAATTTGTGGCTGAATATAATTTATTATGTTATATCATAAATGCTGTGACGATTGCAAGGAAGTCTTCTATAAGTTTTTCAACTTCACTACTTTCAATACTAACATTTATACTGAATACTATGAACTGAATTTCATTCTTCTCAAAGAATCATTTCACAAGCTCAAATTTGAATTAGCACAATCAGTCTTAATAGAAAAGTTAGTAAAATAAAAAAAATAATAAATCAAAGTAGGGATGTTAAAAAGTCCTATATGACTAAGTCCTAAACAGTTTCACAAAGTCTAGTTCAGTTTAAAGTCCTTTAAATTATTAGATTGCAGTCCTATAAAAATTAGGATTTGCAGTTTTAGGATTGTGGTCCTATAGAAAAATAATCATTCAAGTCAAATGATTCGTCATTATTTTTCTTGAATAATTTTATTATCGTCTAAATCAAATGATTTGTTATCATTCTTATTGAATGGTTATTTTTTTATTGTTAAAGTTAAATGATTCATTATTATTTTTCTTGAACAATTATTTCTTTTATTATTTAAGTTGAACAATTCATCATCATTCTTTTTGAATGATTATTTTTCTATAAGACTACAATCTAAGGACTACAAGTCCTAATTTTTATAGGGCTTCAGTCTTAGGACCTAGTCCTAGAATCCAATCTTAGGACTTAAGTTTTATAGACTGGGTCTTCTTTAAGATTGGGAGGTTTGGAATCAGACTAGGATCAAACTAGATTTTAACATCCTTAAATCAAAGCAAATAAACAATTAAACTCAAACCTTTTAGATAATTACTACTTCTTTGATTTCTCCTGTGTGTATTCATTTCAGAAGGAAAACAAATTCTCTTTGTTTTTGTTAAGCCAGGCATAACAGATCTTGACCTTTTGTATAAGTTATGTCTAGTTATTTCTGAAGATTTCTTATATATCAGTTAAGACGTTATATGTCTTCTTGATTTTTATTTACACTTTGAGAATCATTAAAAATGTGGTCTTTGTTCAGAAATAAGAGATTAATAGTAGAACTGTATTGCTTAAAACTATATTTGATTTTAAACTTTAAACTTTACATAATTATATTAATAATTAGTAAACTCAAGTAATACGAAAAATGTGATTTATTTCAGAATATTTAAAATCACAACATCAGTCTGATCCACATTTTACCAGAATGATTTGATTACATAAACAACATCAAACTTTAATATATAACATTCAAATTTTATATTATTTTCTTTCATCTTTTTTTTTTAAAAAAAAAATGAAAATAAACAAAAATATCTTTTAAAGAAAAATTATTCTTAAAATAAGAAATTATCATTTATTTTATTTTATTATTCTTTAAAACTAATCTGCTTTTGTAACATTTTTTAAGAAGTACAGCAATGGAATTTACTGATATAATGGCTACTTATTAGTTGAAATTATATATTGTAATTTGATGACATCATGAAAACTTGAAAAGTTAAGATTTTATGAAATGAAAAAGGTTTGATAAGTTTTAATAAATACTGCATTGAAGATTGTCCAAAATTTAATTTTATAGAGCAAAGTGAGTGCTTTTATTTGAAAATTCAAATTGAAATTAGAAAGTATAAAATATATCAAATCTCCTAAATTAAAAAAAAAAAGGCAAAAAAAAGAAAAGTAATTATTAATATTTTATTATTTTATTATTTGTAATTATTGATAGTAAAAAATATATCATTCATATGCTACTAAATATGAAATAATTATTGGAAGAGAATCACCTTTTTACTTGATTTAGATGCTTAGTTATACAGATCATTATACTTTGGATTACTATTAAAAAAAAACTATGATGCTTAATGTGCAATATGATGCCTTTTATTCCAGTATTATCACTAAGATATTCATCCTCATATTTTTTTTAGTCAGTATTATAAAACTTAGCCAAAATTAACCAATAGATAATAGGTGCTTACATCATAAAAATGAAAAAGTAAACACAGGTGACTAATTATTTGAGATCACGTGAGAGTGAAAAACTTGGTGAAAAGATCATGGTGTTAGTAGTAATTGTAATCACGTCTAGTGAATAATCATAATAAACCTCTGAAGAATTTCATATTCATTCAAATATGATCATAATACTTTCATTCAGAATTTTAAGAAATCCATTTTGTATAAACCTAATATTGTATCAAAAGATAAAATAATAATAATAATTAAATTTAGATACTGTATTATTTATGGTGAATGAAATCTTTACTAAATTTAGAAAATTGAAATTGTAAAGCTTAATATTTTATCAAATTTTGATAGAAACGTCACACAAATACCTTTTTCGTTTATTTTTTTTTATAGTGTGAAGAACTATTCTGGCACAATTATTATGTTGTATAGAAGAAAGGTTCAGCCTTTTTTTATATAAAAATTTAAACATGTAGAAAACCCATATAGTCTTGTTTTTTTTTTGAACAATGGAATTTTAATAATTCTAAAAATGGATGATTTTAGCTTTTTTTTTTTACCAAAGTAGCAAAATACCTTTAAGCAGTGTTGTGCTGGAACATGTCCCACATAATGTGGGACAGCTTGGGACATAGTGTGGGATCGTCTTAAAATGCTTGGGACATGGAAAATGGACAACACTGCCTTTAAGGACCAGTTTAACCAACCAATTGACCGTAAATTCAATAAATTGATGTGCAGTACATCAATTATTACATGGAAAGTCGAATGGTCGGTCGCTAAAAAGTCTTTGATCGACCGTTGGCAACTGAGCTTATGACCGCAATTATTTTTACCGTTTGTGAACGAAAACATGCTGGTACAATAAAAAAAGGTTCTTACAATTCGATTAGACCGAAGGAATAATACATCCACATTAAATCCGGATCCGATTTTTTGAAATTAAATAAATCCGGTTCCAATCTCTTTTTTTTAAGGTGTGAAATCCTATTTGTCAATCGTTATTTGTCACGGACGCCACCCTCACTTGTGGCGTGGGATTAATTATTAAAAAAACTATTCGCCACATTAAGCATATAAATCACGTGCCAGAGCTTTTATTGATGGTAATCACGCGAAACTCATTATATAAGTTTAGGGTGTGGTTAATGATGATGCTTACCAAAACTCATAGACAGTGTCAAAGTTGCGAAACTAAATCAACGTCAAAACTTTAATCTGATTCTAAATCTATTGTTCCTGCTGAATAATTGGTAAAGAGAAAGACTGCATGATTAATTAGACTTCATTTATTTGAAGATATAAAACAGTTCATGACCGGAATTAATGATAGAAACTTCATAAATATGACATCGAATTTCTTACCAATGTTAATGAAATATAAGTACCGCAAATTTAAGATTTCTCGTAATCCGTATATTTACTTTATTTTTTTGATCTCTCGGTTTTTGGAGTGATTATCCCGTTGTATTCAGTTCTTTCGTTCATGTATTATAAACAATTTGTGTTGTAAGCAGAAGGATTTAATTAAAGAATATTGAATTAACTATGACGCTAAATTTATTTAATAAAATCAACAGCGCTCTACACTTTCGCAAATTTCAATTTATTAATTCAAATAAATGCTAATCACTAAAAATGCTAATTAATTAAAATACGTTTATTTTAATTTCAGATTTTTCTTTTTTTATTTTTAATTTGTATTTTGTGAAGTGGCGAAAGTGATATCGCAAAGAGAAGGAGGTAAGGTGTATGTATGCAAAAGGAAGGAAGGCGAACTATGTGTTATTTCAAAGAACTCCAAATCCCAGCATATACAGTATATATTAAATTTTTAATTAGAACAATTTTGTACCCTAACGAAAAAGTTCGAAATTGATCTACAAGGACTAACTAAATTCAATTTTATGATTATTTTTTGGGCGAAACTATATTAAATGTAACAATATCAATTGGATTTAAAATCGTAAATTTTTAAGAAATATGGCGCAGAAAGTGGAATTAAAATGTTTCTGCGTTTCAATTATTGGGCTCAGAGAATAGGGCGTTATTGTCCTTTAAATTGTAATATCTGTTTATAAAATCATTTGAACGAGAATGATGTATGTACGTTAAATGAATTTTGCATGAAAGTTTGCTCAATCAAAATAAAAAAAGAAAAATGGTCCCGTTACCGAAATTATCCATATTTAGGAAAATACTTTGTTTATTTGCCAAAAAAGGCAGTCCGAAAATGGAGTTGCAGATCAAAAGATCTCATTGAATCAATAAAATAATTTGAACTCCGTTGATCAAATTAACTACTGCAGACGAACTTTTAATTTGGGGAGACAAAAAGAGATCAGCTATTTTTATAAAACTGAAATGTTAACACAATGATGTGATCATTTTGATAATGGAAGTCTGATTTATTGACGGCGCAGAAGATTGAACATGTATAAAAGGTTAACCATTTCGCTTGATCTATCCTTCATCACAATCAATATTGAA
>CAJVPP010002037.1:0-16628 GCA_910592005.1 Funneliformis mosseae
CTCTAAGAGGATCGCAAATTACTTGCGAAACTCCAAGGGAATCGCGAAATAATTGCGAAACTCTTTAGAGAATCGCATATTAGGTTCCCTTCGAGATTCGAATATATCGAACTGAACTTTCGGATTAATCTGAAATTTTTGGTTCAGTTCAGATTTTTACCAGTTTACAGTTCGGTTCGGTTTCGGATTGGCATTTTTAAGATTTATAATCCAAACTGAACCGAACCGGAATTTTCAGTTTGATTTCGGATTGGCCTATAATCTGGACCGAACTGAACCGTTCGGAGCATTATAGGGACTTAGAATTTTTTCAGTAAATAATTATTATTTGTCATGAACTATTTACCACATAGCTATCATACAGTATTTTTTTAATTTTTTCATGTTGGTGAAATAATGCTAATTTCAGTCATATCATATGATTTATATACAATACATTTGTGTATAAATAGAAATTACCATAAAAATATTATATTTTTAGTTATTTTAACTAATAAATGTAATTTTAAATTTTAATAATTTAATATTTTAATAAATTTATATTCTATTTTTTTTATAATAAATACTTAAAATACTACGTTTAATTAGTAAATAAATATAAATTTTTTTAAAATTTTAATATTTTTAATAATTTTATTTTTTGTTTAGATAATATAATAATATAGTTAACTTTTTCTACAACAAATTTTGATATAACAAATTTTACAATACAACAGATTTTTAGTATTAAACAGATTTTTAAATATAAACAAAACCTTATTATACTGAATTTGTTAATTAAAAATTTGTATTATATTTAACAAATTAAGGTTTGAGAAAATTTATATATAAAATAATCCTTTTTATAACAAATTTTTATAACAAATTTTTTTTTTGATACAATAAAGATATAAATAAAAAAGCTAATTTTTAAAAAAAAAATTTAGTAAATGTTTTATTCATTCTAAAAAAGAATAAATTTAACTTATCAATTAGTTTTCAAAATCTTAAAAGATCAGTTCTAAAAAAAGAAAAGAAAAAGAATATTAAAAATATTTTTAGAGAAACCTATCCACCTGCTCAAGTTCAAAATTTACTTATAAGTTTTAATTCCAAAAAATCTAAAAATCCAAAGAGTTTAAGAAACTGGTTCTATAAAAAAAAAGAAAAGAACATTAAAAATATTTTAAAGAAATTCATTGACCTACTCAAGTTCAAATTTACTTACCATTTTTATTTTCTATTTTCAATTTCAAGAGATCTAAAAGTCTAAGAGTCTAAGAAGCTATTCTTAAAAAAAAGAAAAAAAAAACATTAAAAATATTTATAGAGAAACTCATTTACCATTTAAATTCAAAATTTACTTATCAATTTTTAATTCTGAAAAATCTAGAAGTTCAAAAAATCTAAAAAAATGTTCTTACAAAAAAGAAAGAAAAAAATATTAAAAATATTTTTAAAAAATTTATTTATTTGTTCAAGTTTAAATTTACTTATCATTAGTTTTTTATTTCTAATTTTAAGAAATCTAAAAGTCCAAAGGATCTAAAAAGCTATTTCTATAAAAAGAAAGAAAAAGAATATTAAAAATGTTTTTAAAAAAACTTATACTACTTAAGTCTAAAATTTATTTATTAGTTTCTGATTTAAAAGTTCAGTAGATCTAAAAAACTGTTTCTACTAAAACTCTGAATCAAGTTAGGTCGACCTATTTATCTGACCTGATTTGACAAGTTAAGTCAATAGAATTTTAGATTGATATCAAATCAGATTAATAGATCAACCTGACCTGATCTGATTTGATAAAAATTTAGGTTAACTAATCATTCTTCTTGAATAATTTATTATTGTTAAATTAGAAATAATAGAATTGATTAAATAAATTAATAGTTTTTATTATAATATTATTTATTAAATATTTTTAATATTATTTAACAAATAAATAAGAAAATATTTTCTTTTTAATCAGATCAGATTAGATCAGATAAACCTAATCTTATAGATTAATTAATTAAATTATATAGCTAATATATTAAAATTTATTATTTAAATAAAAAATATAAATTTTTTTTATTTTTACAGTATCTAATATACCAGATGATCTTTGTAGTAAAGAAATAGCATGCACAAGTTATATGAATTTTTTATACCTTAACCTATACTAAAAAGATCATGGTAAACTTAATTATTAGTCTTAATCTCATCAATAATACTGGTCTAAAGATTGCCACCTTAAGCGACTTCCTAGAAGACTAATTTCTAAGATTACTAGATCTTAGAATTACTGTAAATTTGGATAAAAAAATCACTTTTAGCTACAGGTATTTTAGTTGATTATTTTTCTTATTTTACCAATACCAATTAGAATCACTATAATCTCTACCTAGTATCATGATATTTTAAATATAATCAAAAAGGCTTAAGATGTAATTATTTATTATAAAACTCAAAAAGGTAGATGGTTGTCATATCTATATTATCAAATTTACTCAGGAATTGAACTCAGCTTCTACTCTAAGTGATAGCTTATTAGATAGTTATTGCAATAGTATAATATAATTTATTATCAACTATAATTATCTCAAAGGTATTCTGAAAGTATCACACAATCTACTAATTATTAGTTAATCATTTTTTTACTTATGTAAAGACTTCTGAATTTAAAGACATAAGAAGTATTTCAGTGTTAAGCAATTAGACAATTTTAAATAGTTTTGGACAGGTTTTAGACACTTTTTTCTATGTCTAAAATCTTATTCAAAACTTTTAAACTCTAAAACTGTATCTAAAATCTATTACTGTAGTATTTATTATAGACCTATTAGTGAAGGTTAAGTTTCTATTGATCTCTAGTTTTATTTGCATTCACTTGTTTTGCAAGATTTAGTATTTAAGTATAATTAATAATTGACCAATAGATTGATTAACAGTTACTAATACATATGTTCACATGTTTAGTTACATATAAAATTCTTATAAAAATCATATAGTTTTATATCTTATCTGAGACTTGAATCTGTGATTATTACAGTGTAACTCACAATAGAAGTTTAGTTGTTACCAACTAAACTAAGATTGCCAATCCTCAATAAAAAATATAAAATAAACAAAAAGAGATGTACATTGGCTGACAAAAGAAATATAACAACTTATTTTAGCTTTAAACGTTTATAACTTATTAACTATAAATGCTAGAAATATAATTTTTGATTTATTTTAATCCTTGCATTTTGAAATCATCCTATAAAAATTTATTAGCCAATTAATAATGCCAATTTTGTATAATATAAAGATCTATATTAAAAATAGTACTTAATGACTTTTGAGCTTAAAAAACTTTTTTAAGCAGACTAGCTATCATAAAATTAATACTAGATTCCGATTCTCCTCTGTGTGGTGATTCCAACAAGCTAAATTTCTTTCAAATTGAACCATCCAATCAGGAGTTATTGCGTAGCAAAGATTAGCATTTTACTATATAAAATTGGTTAGACTTATTTTTTATAGTAAAATGCTGATCTTTGCTGCGCGATAACTCCTAATTGAATGGTCTGATTTGGACGAAATTTAGCTTAGAATCATCATGCAGAGGAGAATCAGAATCCAGTATTAGTTTTATGATAGCTAGCCTGTTTAAAAAAGTTTTCTAAGCTTAAAAGTCATTAAATACTATTTTTAATGTAGATCTTTACATTATACAAAATTGGCATTATTAATTGACTAATAAATTTTTATAGGATGTTTTTCAAAATGCAAGGATTAAAATGAATCAAAAATTATGTTTCTAGTATTTATAATTAATAAGTTATAAGTATTTAAAGTTAAAAATAAGTTGTTGCATTTCTTTTGTCAACCACTGTATAAAATAACTAAGTTTTAGACAATTAGGTATAATATAAATAGATCTTATGATTAAATTATTTATAAAAATGTATAAATAAGTCAAAAAGCATAAAGTAAAGGTTGCAATAGATGGGTGATGGAAAAGAAAATAAAAATCTTTTTTTATAGACTTTTTATGAAATTCAAAGTGAATTTTACTCTTAATAAAAGTTTTAAATTTATCATTAATTATAATTAAAATGCATATTTGAAAAAGAATAAAATTTTACATAAAAAATTGTAATTGTAATATTTTAATTATTATATAAATTACTGTTTTATATAATTTTAAAAATACAATAAAAATCAATAAAAAAAAATTAATTATAATAAAATAAAGAAATAACTTTTAAATATTTTTATTTAATACTTTTTTTTTTTTTTTTAAAGTTTGGTAATTTTGTGATATATATTTATATTAATACAGTATTTAATAAATTACACAAATAAATATTCAAATAAACAAAAAATATTCAAAAATTAATAAAATTATAAAAAGTTATTACTTAATGAATATTAAACCAATCAAAATAAAAATTTATATGTAAGTAATTTCAGATATATAAAAAATTTTATTTAATATATAGTAAGTAGTTTATTTTAACTAAAGTGATCAAATTAATTTGTGAAGTTAAAAAAGTATAATTTAGTAAAATTATAAAAAAAATTATTTCTACATGAATATTAATCCAATCAATATAAAAATTAGGTTAAATAGTATTGAATCTATTAAACAACTTTTACTTAAAGATAAAAGGTAATTAACTTTGACCAAAGTACTCAAATTAACCTATAAAGTTAAAAAAAGTGCTGTGATATTAATAAAATTATAAAAATACATATTACTATATAAATATTAATTTAATCAATATAAAAATTAAGTATAAATAGTATCAAATCTACTGAATAATTTTACTTAGAAATAAAAGGTGATTAACTTTAACTAAAATGTTCAAATTAATCTATAAAGTTAAAAAAAAAGTGTTGCAATGTTAATAACGTTATAAAAATATATATTACTATATAAATATTAATCCAATCAATATAAAAATTAGGTATAAATAATATTAAATCTGCTGAATAACTTTTATTTAGAAATAAAAGGTAATTGATTTTAACCAAAATATTTAAATTTCCTTGTGAAGTCAAAAAAAGTGTGATTTATTTAATAATGTTACAAAAAAATTATTTTTACACAAATATTAATCTAATCAAAATAAAAAATTAGATATAAATAGTATCAAATCTGCTGAATAATTTTTACTTAGAGATGAGAAATAATTGACTTTAACTAGAGTTCCGAATGAGTTGAGTTGAGTCAAGTTTAAAGATTAACTCGACTCGACTCTCTTTTTCGAATTAAATTGAGTCAAATTTATTTTACAAAATCTTTCAATTTGATTTGATTCGAGTTATATAAATTTTAAACTCAACTCGATTTGATTTGACTCAATTTTAACTCGATTCGACTTTGAAAAAAAATAATAAAAAAAAACGAAAAGATCAGAGGGGAGAGGGAGAAAAAAAGAGCAAACGATTCGTTATTGTTTAAGTCAAACAATTCAGGTCATCATTTAAGTCGAACAATTCAGGTCATTGTTTAAGTCGAATGATTTATTATCGTTCTTCTTGAACGATAAAAAAATATCGTTCAAGTTGAATGATTCGTTATCATTTTTCTTGAATGATAAAAAAATATCGTTTAAGTCAAACGATTCATCATCATTCTTCTTGAATGATAAAAAAATATTATTCAAGTCAACTCGAGTCAACTCGAATCAAGTCGAGTTTAAATCGAGTTGAGTTAAATATTTAACTCGACTTGAATTTAATTTGATTCGCAAATCATCAAGTCAAAAAAACATAAACTTGATTCGATTTAAACTCAACTTGGCTTATCTGACTCATAAGTTAATTCAACTTATCTGGAACTCTAACTTTAACTAAAATGCTCAAATTATCCTGTGAAATTAAAAAAAGTCTACACTATTAATAAAGTTACAAAAATATATATTACTACATGAATATTAATCCAACCTTAATAAAATTTTATATACAAATAGTATCAAATCTGCTAAATAACTTTTATTTAGAAATAAAAGACGATTGACTTTAATTAAAATGCTTAAAATTTATCATGAATCTCAGTATTAATATTTATAAAAAAAATATTAAATACAGTCATTCTCCTTTATAGTCACACTTCTCAGAACTAAAAATAAAATATGTGATTATAATAAAAATTACTAAACAGGGAGATTTTTTATATATTTTTACTAAATGTAAGTTCTGAAAGGGTGTAACTATAAAAACACTATGATTATAAAGGGTTTTTTTATATAATATTAATAGGTATTAGTTTTTACGAAATGTATACTTATAATAAGAAATTTATATAATATAATTATACAGGAGGTAACTATAGAGAGGAACAACTGTATATATAAAAATTAAAAATCTACAAAAATAAAAAAATTATATTTAGTAAGAGTTCTTATAAGTTCAAGTATTTAAGTTTAAAAATAAGGTTATTTTTTAAAGAATATGTTAAATAAAATAAGTGTTTTTTTATTAAAAAAAGAAAAAAAAATTGAAAAATTATAATTAATCATGCAACTATAATTAATTGTTAAACTGTAATTAATTATTAAATTAAAATTTGCATATCATTTCGCATATAATTTTTTTATAAAAAAAGTAAAAAAAAAATAACAAAATAAATTAAAGTTTTAAATTAAATCAAATATTATATATTATATTTAAATAATATAATTAAATTAGATTAAATTAGATCTAGTCAGGTTAGGTTAAGTCAAATAAAAATTTAAATCAGGTCAGATTTTTGTTTGATTTGACCTGATTTTCTCAGTTTAGGTAACTTGATTGACTTGATCTGAACTGACTTATTTAAAGCTCTAGTTTTTATAAAAAGAAAGAAAAAAAAACATTAGAAACATTTTTAGAGAAGCCTACTTATCCTAAAAAAAGAGAAAAAATAAAAAAATAAAGAAAAAATAAAATTAAAAAAAATAATATTATAGATACTTAATATTAATGATTTTTAATGTTTAAAAGTATTAAAATGTCAAGTCACTGATATTAATACTATAATGAATTATTTGGTATATATAATAAATAATTTGTTATAGCATTAACAAAGATTTTTATAATAAAAGCCTAATCAGTTAGATCAGCTACTTCATTATATCAAGGCATGACTGTATTATACTTTTAATTAGTTTAATTAGTTCAAAATTGCAAATATAATTTATTTTTTAAACACTTATATTTTAATAAATTTATATTTACTAATTATTTTATTTTCTTTTTTTTTAGAAATTTTTTGCTTTAATTTTTTATTTATTTATAAACATTTTTTTTTAATTTAGTTTTAATTTTTAATTTTCTTTTACTTTTTCTATTTTTTTTTTTTTTTATTATGTTTTGAAATGAAACTTTTATTTTAAGTAGTAAAACTCAATTCATATTAAATATCAGTTGGAAACTCAATTTTTTTTTTTGAACTGTGAAGATATTAATATTTGAATACTATTTATAATGATAGTAACAAATAAATCCAATTTTATTAATTAAAACAAATCCATTAATTCTTTTATTTTTAATAAAAATCAATTAATATTATGCAAAATTTATATATTGTTGATTAATAATTCCTTATATATCAAAAAAAATGTTAAAAATAATTCTAAAAAAAAAAAGTAATATACGAACTTATTTAAAATAATATGAAATTTTTTTATAAGCTTAACATCTTTTCTTTTACGTTAATTGGCTAAAATTTATCATGATAAGTGAGATCGTTCAAGCATTTTCTTTATTGGGTATAATTTGAGCAGTTGCCCTTTTATTCTTTTTATTAGTTTTATTTCGCTTTATGAAGAGAAGTATTAATTGCAATTCTTATTTAAATTGATCATGGTCATCTCAATTACTATGCTAAAATGCTTAAAGAATAATCACATTAACAATTGTGAAACCTCAAAGCCCTTGAGGAAGTGAAAGGTAAAAAAAATTGTGATTCTCTATGATCACGTGTAATCAATTTTTCGCGTCCCTATATCGATATCAAAAAAATTTTTAGATAAAAGAAAGTCTGATGATCTACGCAGTAACCAATCACCTGGGTTTTTTAATTTTGATCAAATCAGATTGACTACGATAGACAAGCTCAAAAAGTCCCAGTAAGCCACCAATTGTTTTAAAAATTCCAATCGAGAGAGATAAAATGCGAACTGTACTTTCTCGTATCGGGGCCTTTTGTTTATTTAATCATGTTCCAACTGCAGCATTAGCAAGACAAAATTGTCATTTATTAAATTCACAGCTGGCTGCTGTTACTACCATATTCACACGTCCTCGTTATTATACTTCTGGACCTCAAGGTCATATTAGAGATGCTACTGACTCTGCTTTTTCCAAAAAAGAAAAGGCTGTTGAAGACCAATGGATGCGTTCTCATGTAATTAATTGAAATTAATATTATTAATTAACAATTAAAAATAATCTAACAACTTCTTTTTTATATTTATAGGATGCTGAGAAAATTAAACATCTTCGTGAAGAAATTGCTAAACAAAAGGAAAAATTGGCAGAAATTGAAGGAAACCTAGATGAACTTCATAGTAATAATAAAAAGGATTAGAACAAAAATTTTTTTAAAAAAAAAATTGTTTGTTGAAAATCCCTTAATTTGTTAAATTTTGCAATTCATCTTTTTATTTAGTGGAAACCTTTTCAATAAAAGATATTTTAAAATAGAATTGAACACAGATTATCTGTCAAATTTTTGTATTTTACATTTTAAAATAATTAAATATTGTGATATAAATATCTTAATCAACTCTTCAAAACAATTACCTATTGAAATTAATGATTAAGTTAACTAATCCTCAACAATTTCTTCGGTTTCTTCTACAACTTCTTCAATCCATTCTTCAATAATTTCAACATTCTCATCATCATCTCTTCTAGGGATAATTTGCACACCTGCTCTTTCTTTTTCTTCTGCTAATTCCTTTTCAACGCGTTTACGCCAAGCATTCCACTCATCAACAAGGCGACGACGATGTGCCAACAATTCTTTAGATACCGAAGTTTGTGCAAGGGCGTCTTCTTCTTCAAAAGCTTTAGAGTAATCTCTTATGTTCTTTTTGATTTTCTTTTTAGCGTCACTTGATAATAGACTCTTTGGACGAGGTCTCCATAACAATTGCTTAAATTTATCTAGCAATTGTTTTTGCAAAAGTGCTCCTTTAAAATCCCATAAAGAATATCCATTTTCCATCTAGAAATTAAGTATGAAAAATTGAATTGATAATCCTTCTTATAGGAAGTAATTTCCAATTAAATTACTTACTGAATGTCTCCAAAAACTAGCACTAGTGATCACATAACGTCCAGTAGGGTCCCATTCAATATCAGTAACACCGTAGTGCTCCTGAGTAGACATTAGCTGTATAGAGGCAGCTGGGTCATTTTTTGATCCTTCCTTCTGATCACCAATAGTATCAAAATCCAAATCCCAAAACTCCAAGTCAAATACAGCTGTTGAGCGAAGAGTTGCCAAAATTACATGTCGACCACGCGGTGACCAATAAATGGCATTAGAAGTTTTCTTTTCCAATGTTTCTTGGAAAAAAAAAAAAGGTGATATATAAAAAAGTTTTCACTACAAATGTTACGTACAATGTAATAATTCTTTGGTAACTTACTAATTAGTTTGAAGTTAGCCGTGCCAACTTTGTCTCCACCTTTACCAGGTTTAGGTTTCTCAAGATAATAAAATGAGACATTAGTTCTCACGCCTTGTGTTGACTGTCCATAATTAGGGTCATTTGTTGTAATTATTGCGAAACGTTCACCCTTAGGTTCCCATGCAAAAGCAATCACAGTGTCCTTAACCTCAATGACTTCAACAGGAATATCTTTCTCACGGACCCTAAATATTTCAAGGTTTGCGAAAGTGGATTTTTTGGTCTTTGTGTGTCGATCAATTTTAACACACAAGAAATCTCCATTTGATTGCCAATGCATCTTACACTAATATAAATTAAATAATAATATAATGAAATAAATATAATCTTGAATTTATCTTTAAAAATTTTCATTTACTAGACAAAACTTACGTCTTTAACATTAACCAAATTTCTTGTTCGTACAATCTCTTTGGATGGAATATTTAGTAGCGTGACACGAGCAGGTTGATTGCCAATTTCAGGTGTCCAGTAACTTAGCATTTCCTCTCTATTCTTTTTGTCACCTGCGTTCTGTTTTTCTCTTTCTTTATCAAACGCGGGAGCCCATTCAAAATCTTCTACTCCTTCAACTTTATAACTTTTCTTTCCAACCAATCCCATTGAGGGTGTTTCGTATACAGAAATCTGTTGCTTTGGCGTAACCCTGGCAAAATATTTATCTGATGGAGACCATTTAAACATTGGCCATGTGATTTTATTAGGAGCACCATCAGTCGACGTTGAAGAAGGAAATGAACGCAAAAGGTTTCCAGTTAAAACATCCCATATAATAATTTGATGTCCTTCATCTTCGGGTCCAAATGGAGTACCTATGCCACCATTTGGCCCAAGAGAGATAGACTCATTACTCCATGTAACGAGAAAGCGTTCATTGGGCGAAAAATCTATAAGTTTGACGCCCGGATGAACGAACCTAATGATCTTGTTCCAGCTAGGCCCTCCCCATAAAGCAATCCCCTGACGATGAAATGTAGCTAAGTAAGTTCCCAATGGTGACCATTGAACATATGTTTCAGTCCAATTCTATTATAAATAATATAAATTTAATAATGATCTCGAAAAACATGAAATTACAGAAATAATCCTTACGACACGTTTATGCTCTTCTTCTGGAGGTTCAGCCTTCTTATTCCATAAAATGCTCACATCATCTCCACGGTAAAGCACGAATTGATCACGTGCTTGCGAATCAGTAAGCCAGCTTCTTAAATGTTCCTATAATAGTCACGAATTATAAAATTTACGTCTTTTTTTTGAATTATCCCATTAAAAAAATTTACATACTTTTTCAACAAATTTTTCTTCTTCAGGTTCTTTGTATTCTTCTTCAATTTGTGAATATTTTTCAACATCTGTAAATCTATTTACAGCAAGACAATGTGTTTTATCCATTGAATAATTATCATAATTTTTTATAGCCAAACTTGCTTGTTCGGGTGTTTCAAATTCAATGAAGAGATATCTAGAAACGTTAAACTTCATTAAATAAAAATTGTTTTAAAATCAAAGTAAATAATTTATTAACAAACCCTTTAGAAGTCGATTTTCCAGTATCTGGATCCGTGTCCATTGGCATATTAATTCCATTTTCTTTAATATCTCCAGCATTTTTAAAAATTTTCCTTATAAATTTTAATAATTTTTCTTGTTTGCTTTCATCAACTATAGGAACATTATCCACTACTATAATTGTATCAAAACCTTCTTCATAAGGAACTTGATATTTAGATTCGATATCAGAAAAGTCGATTTCATCTTCGGTTTGTGGAAGTCTTGAAATGTCAAATCCTAACATTTTCGAATTGATTTGTAAAAAAATTTTTTTTTGTCAGCGCGTGTAATTAGTCAGATCTTTTTATTTACACTTTGTGATTTTCCTTAAAATTAGACCCGGGTTTGGGTGTGGCGGTGTGTTTATAATTCTGGTAGAAATTATGTTATATTTTATAGAATCATTAAATAAAAAATAATTCGTAAAAAAAAAAAACTGCGCTCTATATATACTCCATTGCTGAATTATAATTTATAATATTTTAAACTTGAATATTATTTGATTAGATTAGATTATTAATTTATTATAAATATTAATTGATCTTTCTTATCAGAAGTATTAATTTTACATTTTATAATTAATTGAATATTTTGAATATTATATAATAAATTAAAAGTTTTTAAAATTAAAAACAATAAATTAAATATTCTAAAGTTAGAGAGATAGATATAGGCATTTTGCATAAAAGAAAAAAAGTTTCAAAAAAATTGTTTAAGTTAATATTAAATCTGAACTTATTTTACATATTAGCTTAAAATAAAAAATTTTTTTAGTGATTTCTCCTTTCTACTATAAACATCTATATCAATTTTACAAATATATAACAATTTATATTTATTAAAATATTAAATTATTACTTATATACTATTTCATGATATTTAACTACTTAACTTTAATTATAATTCTTAATTATAGTTAAAAATATTATAACAAATTTTTATAATATTTAGCTATTTGACTAAATATCAATTAAATTTTAATCACTAATCTTAGTTAATAATTTTAACTAATTAACAAAATAACTAAAAATTAGATATAAATTCAATTGTTTTATTTTTACTATTTCTTTTATCTATAATAATCTATATTTAATAAAATATTTATAAAACTTTAAAATTTAATTATATTGATATATTAATATATTATAATAATTAATCTGTAAATAAATAAATCAAAATTTAAAATATTGAAAATTCTAAAAAAAGATAATATTAAATAATCTTAAATGATTTATATTATTAATTTAATATAATTTAATATATTTATTTAAAATAAGATTTAAATTTTACAAGAATATATATTATAATAATTATATTTTACATTTTGATAAAATTAAAGGATTATTTGCATTATATTTTAATATAATTTAAGTTTTTTTAAATTTTTTTAATTATTAATAAATTTTAAAATTTTAATTATATACTAATATTATCAATAATAAAAATAATATATTATTTAATAATTTATAATATTGATATTTTTTGTAATTATATTTTGATTTTTAAAGTAAAAAATATATAAAATATATACTTTTACAATTAATAATAATAATAGTTTTATTTATAATAAATATATAATTTTTATTTTTTAATAAAATTTTGATTTTTGATTTTTTAATTATATATTAAACATTAGATAATTTATTTTAATAAGGATAGCAAATGATATTATCTAAAGATGACTTCATAACTTATAAATTATAATTAAAGTTTTAGATTTAAGATGTAATTATTATAAATTTAAAAAATTAATTTCACAATATCTGCAAATTTATAATATACAATTAATTTATAAATTTATAATTAATTTACTAGTTTATAATTAATCTGCTATACATATTATAATAATTATTAATTACATAAATACATAATTTATAATTTTGATATAAAAATGTGAATTTATTGTGAGAAAATATATGTGTAATAAATTTTATTAGATTAAATAAAAGATTGTTAAAAAATATTTATAAATAAAAAAAATTTTTTTTAAAAGTTTAACCTGCATAAAAAAAAAAAACTAATAAATATTTCTTATAATTAGCAAAAAAATCATTGTTTCACCTTAATTATCTTTTAAGAATTATTCTGAAATTTAATCAACAAAATAAAGAAATATTTATAAAATATTCTTTTCAATTAACAATAAAACATCTGTTTTTACTTTAATTCAGATTTATTATTAAAATTTTATTAATTTTTATTTTAGATAACAATAATATATCTTAGTATATAAATTAATTATATAATTATGATTTATTTTAGATTAAATAATCTTAAAATTTAATTAGAAATTTTTACTTATGATTTAAATCATAAGGTAAACTAATATTAGTTTTTTTTTTAAAAAAAAATTTTAATTCAATAATTTTTAAATATGACTTATTTTTTTTAATTTAAGAATTTTACTATTTAAAGATTTTAGAATAATTTATAAGGTAAGCTAATATTAATATTTTTTAAAAATTAAAAAATTTTAATTAAGAAATTTTATAATAAAACTTACTTTTTTAATTCAAAAATTTTATTATTTAAAGATTTTATATTAATTTATAAGGTAAGTTAATTTAATATTTTTTTTTTTTTAAATTAAAATAATTTTAATTAAAAAATATTATAATAGAATTTACCTCTAATCTAAAAATTCTATAGTTTAAAGATTTTATATTAGGTTATAAAATAAGTTAATATTAATATTTTTTTTAAAAAAATATTAATTAAAAAATTTTTTATAATAAAACTTATTTTTTTAATCTAAAAAATTTTATAGTTTAAAGATTTTAGATCAATCTATAAGGTAAGTTAATTTTAATATTTTTTTTTTTTTAAATTTAAAAAATGTTTAATTAAAAATTTTTACAAAAAATAAGTATTAGTTATTTTTTTTTAAAAAAAAATATATATATTCTTTATATAAAAACTTATCTTCAATTTCTTGAAGAATATTAAAACCTATAAAAAAAATAAACAATTAGTTTTCTTTTTTATTTTTTAAAAATCTAACTTTTTATTCCTTTATAGGAATTTATTTTAATTCTAAAACTTAAAAAACTCTGAAATCTATAAAAATTTAGTTTTTTTTATTTTTTAAAAAAAAATCTAATGAATTTTTTCTTTCTTTATAGGAATTTATCTCTGATTTCAAAGCTTAAAAAAACTTTAAAATTTATAAAAAATAAGCATTAATTAATTTTTTATATATTTTTTCTTCTTACCTTTAATTCTAAAATTTAAAGAATTTTGAAATCTACAAAAAAATAAACATTAATTTTTTTATTTTTTTTTAAAAAAAATCTCACACTTTTCCTTTTTTTATAAGAACTTATTTCTGATTTTAAAATTTAAAAAAACTTCAGAATCTACAAAAAGTAAGTGTTAGTTTTTTTTAAAAAAATCTAATGTATCTTTTCCTTTTTTTATAAGAACTTACTTCTGATTTTAAAGTTTAAAAAACTTCTAAACTTAAAAAAAATTAGCATTAATTAGTTTTTTATTTTTTAAAAAAAATTTTAATACATTTTTTTCTATAGAAACTTATCTTTAATTTTAAGGCTTAAAGTTAAAAACTTTAAATTTAACAAAAGGTAAGTATTAGTTAATTTTTTTATTTTTTATTTTTTAAAAAAATTCTAACATATTCTTCCTTCTTTTTATAATAACTTATCTCTAATTCTAAAGCTTAAAAAACTTTGAAACTTATAAAAAGTAAGCATTAGTTTTTTTATTTTTAAAAAAATTCTAATATATATTTTTTTTTACTTTCATAGAAATTTACTTTCAATTCTAAAGCTTAAAGAACTATAAAATTATAAAAGTAAGTATTAGTTTATTTTATTTTTTAAAAAAATCTCATACCCTTCCTTTTCTTCATAAGAATTTACCTTTGATTCTAAGACTTGAAAATACTTTGAAACTTATAAAAGATAAATATTAATTTTTTTATTTTTTATTTTTTAAAAGTAATTTCATACTTTTCATATTATTCTTTTCTTTTATAGGAACTTATATCTGATTTTAAAGCTTAAAAAATTCTAAAACTTATAAAAAAATAAGTATTATTAGTTTAATTTTTTTTTTATGTTTTTAAAAAAAAAATTTTATACACTTTTTTCTCTTTATAAGATTTTATTTCTAATTTTAAGACTTGAAAAAAACATTAAAATCTACAAAAAATAAACATTAATTAAATTTTTTTTTATTTCTAATGCATTCTTCTTATCTCTATAGAAATTTATCTTCAATTTCTAGATTTAAAGAACTTTAAATCAATCTATAAAGTAAGTTAATTTTTATAAATTTTTTTATTAGACTTATTTCATTTAAAGATTTAAGAATTTAAATGGTTTAATTTACAAAAAAAAAATATTAATAAATATTTCTTATAACAAAAAAAATTTAACTACTTCATTATATTAAAATAAAAAAGGATAATAATAAGAAATCAAATTTAATACTGAGAAATTCTATAAAAATACATAATAAGAAACTAATAAATAATAAATTTGTAAAAATATGATACTATCTAAATTATATAATAAAATTAAGAATTTTTTTTATTTACTATTTAGAATTATAAAACTTTTACTTATAAAATAAGTAATTAAATATTTCTTATAATTAGTAAATTAAACAAAAAAATTGATACATTAATGATCTGATGTAAAATTTTATAATTGATAGTATATAAATATAATATGAAAAATTTGTTTTACCTTTTTATAAAGGCTAAACTTAAATTTATTTACTGTAAAATAAATAATAATATTTATATAGTTGTCAAGTTTTTTGATCAGATTATAAGTAGATTTATTAGAAAAAAATTTGAATTTTCTTTTTTCTATTATTATTTATTATTATTTATTATTATTATTATTATCATCATCTATCAAAATAATTATCATTATTTATTTTTCCATTATAATAAATTATTAGAAATAATTTTAAATATAAATATAAGTCTTTTTATTATCATTTTATTTTAAAATTTTAAATATTAACAAAATAGAAACTATTATAAAATTTATATTTTTTATTTAAAATAGTATTGATGTAACAAAAATTTTTTTCAAATAATATATTTATATTATATATAGTTTTAATCTGTGATTATGTATTTTACTGAGATTGTTTTACTATACAGTCAACCCTCTCTAATGCACCCTCTCTAAATGTATACACTATATATTTTCTCTCTAAATACACGCTCTTGTTCAGTCCTAAGCATATAAAATTCATATAAAAATTTTCTCTTTAAATGTACACTTCCCAGCAGCGTAAAAAATCTATTCTAATTTACCCGGTTTTTCCGGCTAATATCTAATAAAACCGGTAAATTTTTTTAATCCCGGAAATTTTTCGGTTATGACGCAGCAGATTTCCGGAATATTTTACAAATGCCGGAAATTTTTTTTAATAAAATTTGTAATTTAATATACTTATAAA
>CAJVPP010002038.1:0-16626 GCA_910592005.1 Funneliformis mosseae
TCGAGTTTAAAATTTGTATAACTCGAATCAAATCAAATTGAAAGATTTTATAAAATAAATTTGACTCGACTCGACTCAAAAAAAGAGAGTCGAGTCGAGTTGATCTTTAAACTCGACTCGACTCGACTCATTCGGAACTCTAATTACAAAAGAATCTCAAGTAAATGTGAATACCAGAATTAAAGCAAAAGGAACTATCCAAAAAGTAATACTACTAAATATTAATTTCACTATTTAAAAACTTAAAAAAAATGAGAAAATAATATATTAATATGTAAGAAAATAGGATTACCTATGAGTGATCAAAATTAATTATTTAAGTTATAAATTCTTATATTTTTGAAATGAAATGATCATATGATCTAAAAATTCTTAAAAATATCAATTTAATACAACTAGATACAGCCCTAAGAAAGCTTCAAAATAAGCCAAAATTTATTGAAATTGGATCACAGGATGCTAAAATAGCTTTGAGAGTTGATAAAAAAACAAAAAATTCAGTTTCAATTTGCTATGACAAACTTTGAACATCTCAATATCTATCAGTCTGTTCTTTTCAGATTTAATATGTAGATTTAGTAAGATTTGAGCTTTCAAATATGACTAAATTTAATTAAATTCAATCATTCAATTCAAAGACATTTGAGAAATATGAAAACAATTATTTTGAGATTTATCATAAAGAATTTCAAGCAGGTGTGAATACCAGAACTGAAACAAAAGAAATTGTCTAAAAAGTAATGATACTAAATACTAATTTTAGTATCTAAAAATCTAATAGAAGTAAGTAAACTATATATTAAAATTTAAGAAAATAAGGTTACTTATGAGCAGGGTTGGGAAATTTGTATGTATTAGGCAAAATTTGACCTTGTACTTGTACTGTACTGTATTAAATTTTATATTAATTATTATATATACTAATTGTACTAAACTGTACTAAGCTATACTAACTGTACTAATTTCCCAACCCTGCCTATGAGTGTTTAAAATTAATTATTTAAATTGCAAATTCTTAAAATGAAGCAATCATATGATCTAAGAGTTTTAGAAATATTAATTTAAAATGATTAGATTTAGTTCTAAAAGGGTTTTAAAATAAATAAAATTCAACAAAATTGAATCATAAAAAGTTAAAATAACTTTGAAAATTAATAAAATTTTAATTGTATATATTATAAGAGATCTAAAATAGATTTAAAGTCAATTTTGAAAGAAGTATTTATGAGCAAATTTTGAATTAATTTTCTAGTGATATTAATATCTTATTACCTAAATGAAATAAAAAAAAATATTTATAAAGTTTTAAAATGCAAAATTTAGTATAAAAGATTATTAATTGCTTATATTCAGAAAATCGTCAAATAAATACATTAGATTCAGAATATTAAAAATTTCAAAATAAACTAAATTTTGTAAAATTTGGATATTAATTAAAAAATTTTACTGTATCAAATTATAAATTTAATTTTTACAACTTTTATTATTTATTAAAATATAATTCAGAAAATATATAATACAGTCAACTCTTTTTATAATGAATTTTGATATAACAAATTTTACAATACAATGGATTTTCAGAGTCAGATAGATTTTTAAATATAAAAAACCCTTACTAAACTGAATTTAGTAATTAAAATTCATACTATGTTTAACAAATTAAAGTTAAAAAAATTTATATATAAAATAACTCTTTTTATAACGAATTTTCTCTATAATGAATTTTTTTTTGATACAATAAAGTTTTACTTAAAATGAATTTTACTAGATTTATATATATAAAATTTTGTAATTCTCTGTAACTAGTTTTTAAATAAAATTAAAAAATGAATAAATATTTGTATTATGTATTATGTCTTGTGTTTCATATTTTATTTTACATATTTTATTTTTTACGCATTTTTTTCTTTACATAATACCAATAATGCCAAAACTAAACTCAAAGAAACAGCTTAATTAACCTACTAATAAACAAAATGAACCTTTAAAAAAATGAAAGTCTCTTACAGCTATACAAAAAAAAGAACTTTGTTTGAAAAAAATATTATCACCTTTTTTAAAACAAAAAAACTTGGCTAATGAATATAATATTAGTAAAGGCATAATAAGTGATATTTTAAAGAAGAAAGATTGTTGGCTTTCTGTGGATACTAATTCATACCAAACTAATTTAAAATGTGATAAGAAAACTCCATTTCCTCTTGTTGAAAAAGCATTAGTAATATGGGTAGATAACGTATTCAAAGCTAGCCTCATTATTACTAACAATATTCTTTCAATAAAAGCCTTAAATTTTGCTTTTTTATTAAAAGAAGATAAGTTTAAAGGGTCTAGTGGTTAGGTGAATAACTTTAAAAAATAACACAACCTTAAATAATACTATATATATAGGAAGCCGCAAGTGCGTCGCTCAAAGATCTTAAAATAATGAGAGAGAATTTCTGGCAAATATTAAAAGAATTTAGTCCTGAAGATATATCTAATTATGATGAAATAGGACTATTTTAAAAGATAAAACTATATTAAACGATATTTAATGAATAAACATTAGAAAAGAAATAATCAAAAAATTGTGTAATGATTCTACTCATATGCAATACAATGGAGAGTGAAAAGCTGATGCCTTTGTTCATATACAAGTATAAAAATCCTAGGATTATTAAAAATATTGATAAAAAAATGCTTCTAGTTGAATACTATTAGAACCAAAAAAGTTGAATGCAGATTTCAATCTGAAACGATTATATAAAAAACTTAATATAAAAATGAGAAGACAAAATCAGAAAATTATTTTTCTTGTGAACAATGCTTTGACACATGCTCTTTATGAAACTACCTACTTGACTAATATTACCATTTAATCTTTCCTCCCAAACGCCACTGCATACCTCCAACCTTATAATCAAGGTATCATAAATAGTTTTAAGGTGAGAAATGTAATTGATTTAATAATTATTTAGTTAAAATATAATTGATATTAACTTTATTTATACTTAATTCTAATTTAACTTATTTTAAGCATAATATCAAAAGCTTTATTTACAAAATTACATTAAAGCTTTTGATAAATTTAATAAATATTGTATTGAACTCTCTGAAATTGATATTAAAAAATGTATAAAATATATTGTATAAGCATGAAATAACATTACAAATAAAACAATTGAAAATTGTTAGATAAAAGCAGATATTTTACCTAAATATAATTATGAAAATGAGGATGAAACTGGTAATGATATATTACTTGAATTTAAATAGTTAAAAAAGATGAAAGAAATTCAAGTATTAATTGATAAACTAGATTTTGGCAATTCTTTTTCCACCAAAGAATTTGTCAAATATGATAAGTCTGAGATTACAGATGAAATAATATTTGACGAAAAAATTTTAAAAGCAGTTTTATCTGATTAAGAAGATAAAAGAGAAGAAGTTTCTTTATCACCAATAATTACTTTTGAAAAAGTTATTAAGGCTTATGAAAAAGTAATTTTATATTTGAAGCAATAAGAAAAATCTTTTAGCATGAAAAAGAAAGAGTTAAGATCTATTAAAAAGCTTAAAAAAAAGCTTTAAATAATAGTTTATTTCTTTAAAATAAACTAATCTCGATAAATTTATTACTATAATAGAATAGTAATTTAGGAGATTACATAATAATGTTTACAGTTTTTTTTTACTTTTTATAGAATAAAATGATATTATAATCACAAGAAATTTTGATATATTGATTAAATAATACCTCTGTGATTGTATTAAAATTTTGTTAAAATTTTGTTGAAATTGTGTTGAAAAATCACATTATTTTTTATTAATTTTTAATTAATTTTTGTTGAACTTGTGTTGAAATTGCTTATTGATTTTTTTACTAAATTGTGGCGAATAATTTTATAATGATTTTTTATTTATTATTGAGGTAATAATTTATTATTATTGATTTACTCTGATTGTCTAATGTATTATATTTATTAATTTGCATAAGTTATTTTTGAATTGATTTAATTTTTATAAATAATACAATGTATTATTATTTTGATTTTTTGATTTTATACAAATCAGAATTTTTGATCACAAAGAGTTCTTTTTGTATTATTTCAATCATGAGTTTTGCTTGTTATATTTGGATTGATTTAATTTTTATAAATAATATGATATACAATTATAATACAATATTTATATTATTATTTTGACTTTTTATTTTAATACAAATCAGAATTTCATAAAATATTAAATCAATAGATAAATTTATTTATAAAGGAAAGTATTTTTTTACCATTGTATAATTTTTTACCTTTTGAATTTAAATCAACTTTTAATTTACTCCATTAAATTATATTTTTTTACAAACATAAAAATGACTATAAGAATCATTTGAGAGAATAATAAAATTGACTTATTAGTCGAGAAAAGAAGGAGGAGAAATAAAGAGTATTATATAAGATACAGAGGCAATAAGATGGGATTCTAGAGGAGTGTAACTTGATGAATCAATTGAAGATTCAATACAGCATATTCAATTCACCAATGTGAGTTGAAATAGAGAAATTTAGTATAGAATTATAACATATAATGATAAATATAACTTAACAGTATAATTAATATTTTTTAGGATTTTTGCGATTATTGAAATAGAGTGAGAAGAGATAGGAGGTGAATTTATACTATGAAAAAATTATATGATCTTTTCAGGACTCAATTCTAGAATAGATCAGGTAATAATTAAAAATGTTTAAATAATTTTTTAGATTTATATTAAATATATTTATATATTTACTTTTTTTAAAATCGAGGCATACTTGTAAAAGAAATCATAATTTGTCTATTATGAGACAAATATAAAACACAAGGCAGAACTGTGATGAATTTGCAAGGCAAAATCAAAATAGATAACGAAATTATGACATACTTGCAAAACCTGTAAGATAATAAAATTTTCAGTTTTTTTTCTTATTGTTCATTAAATTTCATTTTTTTTCGTATTGTTTATTTTTTCTTTTTGTATCATATGTTTAATTTTATTTTTTTTTTTCATTTCACT
The DNA here is from genome assembly GCA_910592005.1 of Funneliformis mosseae. Lineage (NCBI taxonomy): Eukaryota > Fungi > Glomeromycota > Glomeromycetes > Glomerales > Glomeraceae > Funneliformis > Funneliformis mosseae. The sequence goes on from CAJVPP010002038.1 coordinate 5,036, forward strand.
TTTCTGTTTCATTTTATTTTCCTAATTTCATTTTTTCATTTTGTTTCATTTTCCTAATTTCATTTTATAGTTTTTTTTCATTTTTTCATTTCATTTCATTTTCCTAATTTCATTTTATAGTTTCTTTTATTTGTTTAATTTCATTTTTTCATTTTGTTTTATTCACTTAATTTTATTTTATAGTTTCGTTTCAGTTTCTTAATTTTGTTTTTCATCTCGTTTAGTTTCTTTTCATTTCATTTTTATTTTTTATTTTATTTTAAAAAAAATAAATTTTTTTTTTAAAAAAATTTTAAGTAAATTAATAAAACTGTTATATAATGATTAACAGATTGCATATTAAAATAAAATGATTAGAATTTACAAAATAACGTGAAAATATTTCTGAAAAAATTATATTATAGTAAAATTATATAACAAATTATTCATTATAGTATTAATGAAGATTCTTATAACAAAATCCTAATCAGCTAAATCAGTAACTTTGTTATATTGAGGTGTGTCTGTATGCTAAACATAAAATTAATAACCTTATTCTATAAAATTTATATAATTTTACAAATCTTACGTAATACTTTGCATTAAAAAATTCTCATTGTATTTTACATTTATATCAAATATCAGCAGAAAACTTAAATTTTTTTTCATTGTAATGCATGAGTACTATTTATAATAATAGTACAAATTTTATAAATTATAACAAATCTATTAATTCTTTTATTTTTAGTATAAATCAATCAAAAAAATATTAATTTTTAAAAAACATATAATTTTATTATAAAAATTTTATAATTTTAATGTAAATATTTTATAATTTCAATGTAATAAAATATAATTTTTTTTTATTATTTTTATATATTATTAATTAATAATTCCTTATCTATCATTTTTTATAAAAAAAATGCTAAAAAAATTCCTTATAAAATATAAGGAAATGTGTTACAGAATTTCAAAAAATGTATATAAAACTTATTTATAATAATGAAAAAATGTATGCAAATTTTTTATAGGTAGTAAATAATCACACAGTATTATCATATAATAATAAAACTAAAATATTTATATAAATCTTAACTAACCTGTAGTAGAATTTGGAAAATTTTTAATTGACGAAAAGAACCTTCTATAAATGCATTACTAGTAGATTCTACGGCTTATTCTACAATTGATTTTAATTCTATTTAGAAAACTCAGCAGTTTCTTTTATTTTAAGATAAATAATAGACATAGCGTTATTTGACATTCCTCAGCAGTCATCAAGAATTCATAAATCTTATATACATTATGATAGACATATTTATATAGTTAGTTTAGAATATAAAATAATATTAATATACTGAGATAATGCCAATAGCAAAATAAATGACAAAAAGCTAAAAATTACCTATATCGCTTTTTAAATGTCACTATTTCCTCACATTTACACCTTTCTAAACTCACATCCATATTAGAAAAGAGATAGGAGAAAATATGCAAGGCACTTTATGTTAAAATTTTATGTTCGTTAATAAAAATATGCGGAATGTGTATTAAAGATCTCAACATTTATAAAAGACGTTAGAGATAATGCATATACAGACTTTTTTCTTACCTAATCACTTAATAGTTAATATTAAGACCTAGCAATATTATATAAATATATTCTGTTTAGAATTGATAATATCAGAAAGCCTGTTTTTTAAAGTAAATATTTATATCAGTTAATATAATTCTACTAAATCTTATTCTGTTAAATGTTACGAGAAAAAAATTCAATATTTTTGAGGGATCGATTTATGTATAAAAATTAATTTGTCACACAAATGATAGTTGCATTCACATAGATAATTTGCAATATATTACTATTACATTATATACACTTTAACAAAAATCACAAACGTGGTAATTTATGTCATACACACCTATATACATTGTGGCTGGATAATATATTATTTTATTAATATAATATTTAAGATCTGGGTTAAGGTTTAATCTGAAAAATTTGGCATACTAATTTATTATTATTATTCAAATCTAATAAATTTATAGTAACTGGATTATATAGCTGGGTAAGAACTTTAATTTTTAAATTATTTGTTAGTGAGTCATATATGACTAGCCCTTTACTTATATATTTTTTATATTCTAAATTTTGACGAAATTTTTAGAGTTAGATTTCTTATCAATATGGTAGTATTTAGAATTCCATGATTATTTTAACATATCAGTCTATTTTATTTCTCATATTAAATCTCTAATGATTATATAACTTTGTTAATACAATAATTTTAAAAAGAGTATGAATGCTATATTTGTTAATCTTAAATGTAACTGGACTTCTTTTTTTGATATCAACTTCAAATTATTTAATCCAAAAATCTAATATTTGCAAGTAAGAATTCTTCTTAAAACTTCATATAATTAGGAGTGCCATCATTTCTTACTGTCTTTCAAACTTGTTTTACCAAAGATTTAGGTCTCTGCTTGTAATTCTTATAAGCTTATTGGATAACTGTTACATAAAAATTTTCAAAGTTATAATTATAGTAGTATTTAGAAATTGAAAATCTTCAAGATCACTTTATAAAATACTTCATTAAAATAGTTATATATTGGAAGATTTAAACTAGAATAGATAGATTATACATAGTGCCTTTGGCCAATTTTTATTTTACAGATGATACATTTCATAATTTCACTAGGCAATCATCTATGCAGATTATATATTGAATTTTAGTTGTACATTTCACAAAAAAAAATATTAAATTGTATTATTTTGCAAAGCGCTCAGCTAATAATTATATACTATTTTAATAAAAAATCTATAATCTAAAAATTTTGTTGCACATACTCACAATTATTATTTGAATCTAAAAAATCTATAATAATATACTTTCTATTGATACTAATATTTCTAGTTTTATAATAGTCAATATCTAGTAAATTATATTAATAATATTTACCTACCAATTTACACTAATATTCTGAACTTCTAATAAAAGTTCTCATTGCCATTATTTAGGTATTTGTCAATATGGTAATATTCAGGATTTGATAATCACTTTAACATATAAGACTAATCATCATATTTAATGATTATATAGCCTTGCAGATGTAATTCTATAAAGTAATTATATATACTACATTATTTAATCGTTCCTATAACTGTTCTCTTTTTTTTTCTGCCCAGCTTTCTGTAGAATAATGATCATATAATATAGAATAATTCTGATAATATGCAAGTATATCTTTAGCTTGAATTCTATCTTTATAATTAATTCCTACCAGAAGATAACTGAAATCTATATATAGTTTATATATCAATCATCAGGAACTCTTATTTTACGAGAAGTTATATTTAAAAACTTCTTCTCATCAGGAGTATCATCATTTCTCATCATATTTTAAACTCATTTCACCTATGTTTCAGATCTCAACTTGAAAGCTCTCCAAGCCCGTTAGATAATTTTTGCATTATTAAATTTAAATATATAATATGCAGTTTTTTTTCAAAATTCATAGTCTGCATTACATTTAATACTATAACCCTAACTAGAAAAATCAGTATATTTATCACAAATCTCATAAATTTCATCTTCACTTAATTCTGATGCTATTCTTTCTCCTTTTTCTGAACAGAATTAGAATATACAAGACACTTTTTAGCTGTTTTAACAATGCATTCATTTAGATATTTATTTGCATATTTTTATAGATAAATACCAAGGAGTTACATATAGTACAATAAATATTAAATGAGATCTTTCAGCTTTAAATCCTCTATTTATATATACTCTTTCAATTATTTGAATAAATCCATTCTTAAAAAAGTATTTTAGATTATATTCAAGAAGTTTCTTAAATGGATAACGAATACAAGAACATCATATTTCTGATGTTTTATCACTATACCTATATTGCAGATTATTTAGTGCTTGCATTATGTTTAAATCATAATAATAATTAGATCTATTTATTTTATAATTTATAACTGATTTAGTGATTTATAGCGTTTTAACGAATTATAGTAATTTCAATGTATTATATCGATTCTTTAGAAACTTATCTTAAAGAATAATATGATTCAAATTTATAACTCATTAATAAGGCTACTCTCTAATAAATTTGAATTTGTACATATATTCATTTTTCCTAACATCATAGATCAGTTAAATAAGATGTAATAACTAAGATTATATACAAAAATTTTGTATCACAGGTCTTTCTCGCAATCTTGCATAATATACTAAACTATTCTCAAAGTACTTTAGCAATTATGTATTTAATGTCATCTATAGACAAACTCATTATAATTGATACTTGATAGTGAAAAAGTTTTAACTCTTTCTATCATAGTTCTACCCTATTTACATCCTTATTGATGCTATCATACCTTTTCGCACATATGTTCAAAATCAGAGAAAAAAAATGCCAAGACTTTGATCGTTACCAATTAATAGTAATGGTTTCTGCTAAAAAAAATTTCACTTATGAATTATCTAACTATGAATAGTTCATCAAGAAAAAAAAATCAATTAAAAAATGGAAATATAAGTATTTTCCTGATATACATCTACTTACACGAAAATGTGTATATATAAATTGACCAGTGTTACTTTATTAATATAGAATATAAATAATTTAGCTTGTAGCTATAAAATTTTATTTTATGATCCTATTTCATATTTCGAGGGAATGGATTTTGAGAAGATATATGCAGAATTGTGTATCAAAATATAGATTATCCAAAAAAACATCTAAGATTATTGACAAGCATCTGCGAGATCAAAATTTTGTAATCTTTGATTTACTAAAGTATTTGATGATCCTCTCATAATTAGATTAGGTTAGAATATACCCTTAAAATTAGATGAGAAAGATTCATTTCTGTCCTTTCGCATATTGTCACACTTTTATTAAACACATTAATATTCCACTTAAATTAAGTAACATTTTTATTAGTTCGATTCACATCACATCTAAACTATCCGCATACAGTTAAAAAAGTCTTATATACAAATGTACACTATAATGCATGATATGTCAAATTATGGACGAAAAGTAGTGTAGCAATGATAATTATTATCATAATTCTGCAGAAACATCCTACATTATTTTACTGATGCATATTAATATATTCTTACATATCATCTAAGATACCTATAGATATACACAAAAAATAATTGTAATGATTTCTCCAATTACTTTTGATACATATAAGTATAATATAAACTACTCTCCTATACATGTAAAAAAAAAAGACATTCTTCATAAAACCAATGCTTTTATTCTTTCTTGTTTTCCATTTCTTCAAATGCAGTCAATATTTGAGAAAAAATATTTTTTTTCAGTATCCACTATGGATTGTAGACAAAATTTAATTTGTAGTATAATGATTGTTCAATACCATTGGCCTTAAAGAGATCATTAAATGGATTATGAACATAATTTAATTGATCAAGTATGTCATTGACTTCTTTATACATTTCTTGCATAATATAAATATATTAGTTCTCAAGATAAAAAAAAAAACTTGGACAATGTCACATGCCAAACATTCTTATAATACTCACAATTACATATTTAAAAATCTTTATGATTGATTTTAATATTTTAATGCTAGTTAATTTGGTAGGAATTTCAAATGTTTCTCCAGGCCAAACAATATAGAAGCCATTTACTAAATCTTCTAATAACATTTGTCTATATATGTCAGAAATCTGCAAAAATGAAATTTTATTTTATTTACTTGTTTGTCTATTAATTTCAATCTAAGCATACTGTTTAAGATTAACTGATTAACTCTAGAAGGATGGCAACAGTCTCTATTTGTCTTAGCTGAGGTAAAACATGCTAAAAATTCCTATTCATCTAAATTTTTTTTTGAGAAACTTAAGAACCTAACATCATACTTCTGACTTTTTCAGACTAACTTGATTGGCAGAATGATTCACCCCTTTTATATACATTAAGTTAGTTGGTATACATACTGTACTTAATAAGAATCAATATATTTAATTTACCATTTGTAATGCATTCTGAAATCTTTTTTTTAATCCTTTTACAATGTAAAAGCATACTTTGAGAATAAGATTCATTTTAGTGTAATCTCCATTGCCTCCTAGTAAATCATCAACATTTTTAACTTTAAAAAGACTATATGAATAGATAAAAACATTTAGAATAAACCGTTATAAACAACAATATGAATAATTTTAATACATACAAGTCATTATAAATTTTACTAATTTTGTAAAACTATGTATCATCTAATGAATTAATATATTTTTTGATGTAAAATTTATATGCTTTATTAGCATTATTTTCTTGTAATACAATCTGAAAAACAAAAATATATATAAGATTATACACACGCACACATACATATTTTTTGCTTACCTCTTCTATTCTTGTAATAAATTTATTTACTTCTTGATTCAGTTTAGAAATCTTAAGAATTTTTCGTGATCTTTCATTTGGACTTATAAAAGAAAACAGATTGTGAACAGCTAGCCAAAAAAGTAAAAAATTAACAAAATATTGTATAAATATTAGCTCCTTATTCTCCAATATGCATGACCGTTCAAGTCCTGCTTCAGATTTTTATCCTTTATCAGTCTTGAGTTATTTTGAAATATAAAATATCTAAGCACATAAATTGGCATAAAACATGTTATTAGAATAATTATGAAGTTATTTTTGATTCTTCAGAAGCACCTGATGAAGCTCTACACAAAAAAATTTGATGTGGAAGAGTATATGGTAGCCAGACTTATTTATATTGAAAATAATTATACATTTTTGCATTTTGTTTTGTATGAAGATCTTGCTTGAACTGTTCGCCCTAGTTTTAAAACACAAATAATTAGTATTTGCTGATTCTCAACTTCTTAGTTAAAAGAAAATGCTCATATATATCTGATCGCTCCTTTTTAAGTTGAAAGCTCTACCATTTATAGTTCCACTTACACTATTTATTGTTTTGATACTACTTATTATCCTGCTTACAGTCCTGTTTATAGTTGGCTGATATAGGTATACCTGCTTACATGAGCGTTTATTGTCTTATTCTATTGCTTTTTTCTTATCAGAACGATTACCCTATTGAAAATAAATTTAGAGAATTAGAAGTATCCTAAACTATCATATTTTCGTTTTATCTGATTTTCTTATTGACAAAAATACATTTGCGTCTAATAGTATCAGTAAGCTCAGAGGACTTTTAAACATCAGGCAAACTTGGAGGGTTACCTGTGTTCTAGCACTGTCTTTGTGGTTCAGCTCGAAGAACTTGAATAATAAAAAGCTCAGGGTCTCTACCACAACACTTATTCATTCAAAAATTTTCATAAAAAAATTCTAACTTGTCTTTTTATACCTATCGAACAAATTATAAGCAGTTTTGCATCTCTAATCTTTCTTCATATTAATAATTATTTTAAGAGATAAAAGGTATTCTTGAATCTTTTTCCTATAAGGTTTTAAGTCGCATTCTTCAAGGAAATCAATAATATTTAAATCAAAACTTTTTCGTATAAAAATATTTATATATCTATTAGAAATAAAGGCAAATGATTATTATTACATTGTATCACAAAAAATCTATATTCAACTTTTTTACCACTTTAGTTCCAATATTAGTCATGTAAAACTGTAAAGTGAAATAAAAACACAAGGTTTTAAGTAGACTCAATGACTTTATTATCACATTTGATCATTTTTACTATAACTTAAATAATCATTTGATTTTTATTTGCCAATATCTTAATCAAAATATTAATACATCAAGTAATTTTTTTAATACAAGCAAATTATTTTTCATTGATAGCGAACACAAAATTTATATTTAAAAATGTATATATATATAAAACAATAAATATTATAAAATTCAAAGTAAATTTCTTTATTATATCTTTGTAAAATAATACATGAGAAAGGGCTGGCTGGCTAAGTAAAAAATGAAATTAATAAAAGATATTAGAGTAGATCACGTTTAAAGGAGAAATCATGCTAGCCCTTAAGTCAAATATAGCACTTTCTTCTCATTACTTCACATTATTATTTGCACTACTACTAAACTTTTTACTATCTATCTATCTTATAATTGACATTATTATTCTAAACTTTGGATCCCTTCCACCATAATAAAAATTTTTTACAGTTTCTTTCCCAATCTTTTTTCCAGTAAGTTGACAAATTTTACGTTTAATTGTTTTAAACGCATAATCTAAAGTTTTCCCTTCTTCCTTATTTGAATCAAAAACTCGCTTAAAACAGTTTCTATTTTCTTCAAGAGATGAATTAGATAATCAACTAGAAGAACTTTTGCTACTAAAGAAATGGTTGGTCATACTCAGTTGATTAAAATCAACCTAAAGCCTTTGGGTAATTGCATAATGTTGGATCATTTCATTTTAGAGAGCTTCAATAGAGATCTTGATCAAAGTGAATTTAGATGAAATGTTACCAAAATTATTTCAGCAGGCTTCTTCAATATTATTAAGTCTTGTGATTACATTATTGACTATTGATAAAATTTTCTGCGTCTCAGAAATATAACTAGTATCATATAAATTGATTTTAGCAATTCCTCCAGTAAGTTTCTTATTAAGTTCATTATTGTTTTTTATAAGCTTCACAGTGAAAGTAGAATTAACTTCAAAAAAATATGCAGAAAGTTTGTTGGCAATTTTAAAGTTAACTTTTACGTTAAATTTTTGTAGATATCAATAAGGAGTCTTTTAATTTTCACAATAATACTTCTATTATGTGCCTTATTTTTTTTGATTTCTGCGATAAGAATACCATTAATTTCAGTCATATATATAGAAAGCTCATTAGAAATTCTATTATCATATATAGAAGGATGATTGGAGAATTGGTTTCTAATAACATAAATCAAGAAACAGGTGTTAAGAAGAATAGAAGCTATAAAGTCTTTAAAGATATATCACAAGGTATTATTTTGCAAAACAAGTGCATACATATTTTTAGTAAAATAGAAAAAAATATATATTCAGGTATGGATTACAAGTAATTTTTTATGATTTATTAGTATGATTTATTGCTAGTGAAGCTAAAGATGAATTCACATCTTTTTACAGTCAGTTTTATAGTAAGGATCCTAAAAGAATCACACATTAATGCTAATATAATTAGAAGAGAGAATTCACGTCAAAATATAAGCTTAGAATAATTGTGAAAATGATATTATATCTATATCCCTATTTCTGAAAAAAGAAATGTTAAGATCTAGAGTGATGCCTGTATTTAAAGACGAAAAAAGTTGGTGCATTTTTATATTCCTATATCCTTACAACATATTTAAGCAATAAAAATAATAATATTTTTTTTATAAATGCTTAGCTGTGAGATCTTACGCAAGGAAAATATTTTTTATTAATAAAAATTATTGAAATATTTATTAAAATCCATTTGGGATTATATATATATAGTATGTGAATAACCTATATTATAAAGTACTATTCTATTATTTCATTTTTGTCTAAAAAATGATTAAAAGAAAAAACTAAATATCTGTATATGAGATGTCAGTCACAAGAGAAATTTGATATTTTTTTTTTGTTTTGAACATATAAGAAGGTGGAAATTCTATTTGTTTATGATGCAGTTTGATTCAAAGTCGATGTATAATGACAACTCCACCATAATGTAGATCAAAAGTAAAAGGAAAAAATAGGTAGGGTATTTATAAAAAATATTAGACAGATTTGCATAAATATTTTTGTGAAAAATTAGCCATTCTAAGAATAAAATTATCAGAATTATTGGCACAAATTTTTCATCTTTTGTATCTTATGATTTGCAAATATGCACAGCTTATCTAATAAAATATACTATTTATATGATATGATCCCTTCTTTTCAGGTGAAAAATTGTATTAAAAATAAAATCTGATAATATACTAAACTAATATGTTGTAAAATTATAATATATCTACTATTTATTATCTAGATTAGCTGATATACTCTTATTACAAAAAAATCAGAATAAAGAATATTCATCATGGATTGAGATCTGTAAAAACAGTAGATAATAAATCACCTATGCTGGATTACGTACTGCTAATTTCTATAACTTATCCTAAAAATGGATTAATATATAGCTAGTCTGTATACATAATTTGAATGCACTAATGTCAGCAGAATAATTAATTTATCTGAGAATCTGTTGATTATAGATTCTAATCAGCTCTATTTCTATTTTTGAATTTCTTTTTAACAACGTCCTGTCTTACAATCTGCAAACGTAAATTAGAAATATGATTTTTTTATTAGTAATTTAGAAGTGCATAATGAATGAGATAGAATATATCAGATTTCTGAAAAAAGTTCATCAGTATAGCAACACAAAAATAATTCTCTTGGCTAAGTTTATTAATAGACTGAATCCTTTAAAATAATGATTACAGATGCTAATAACGTATTACTATGCAGTGTTGTTATAGAATATGAACATAGACTGTCTGATCCCAGACTGTCCTATAGACACGAACATAAAATTTTTATGTCTGAGATATTTGGGACAAATTAATTATTTTTATTGGCTGATCAATGGTAATTATCATGTGATATTGAGTCAATCAAATTTAGAAAACGCGCTATAGATTTATGCGTGTTAATGTGCTAACAGTATATACTTCTTTCTTTAAAATATCCAGTGTATAGTAAAACCATATATGGGTTGGTCTTGCAATAGATCTCGCCAATTTGTCTTTTAGATCTTATGGAATAAATGAGTTTCTGTAATGCAAATGGTAAGTTTATTAGAAAATTTTTTTTTATTTAATAAATACTAATTTACTTTGATTCAAGGTAAATTTATGAAGAATGAAAAATTAATTTTATTTACCTTATTTATATAACGAAATGGCTTCCTCAAATTTTGAATAGATAGCAAACTGGATTCCGTAAGCCTTGGATCATTTTGAGGTAAGTTTTACAAATAAAAATTTTATTAATTTTTTTTTTTAAGAAAAAATCAAACAACTAACAACTATGCTTACCTTCTTGTAACTATTTAATGTAATGATCCTTTAAGCCTTAAATCCGTTCAGAGGTTAGTCTTACAAATGAAAATTTTATTATTTTTTTTTTTTTAAGAAAAAATTAAACATCTAACTGACAACTATGCTTACCTTCTTGTAGATATAATGATACTTTAAGCCTTAGATCTATCTGAAGGTAAGTTTTACAAAAAAAATTTTATTAATTTTTTTTTAAAAAAAAATCAAACAACTAACTAATATCTATGCTTACTTTCTTGTAGATGTAGTGATCCTTCAAGCCTTGAATCCGTCTGGAGATAAGTTCTACAAATGAAAATTTTATTAAAATTTTTTTTTTAAGAAAAATCAAATAACTAACAACTATACTTACCTTCTTGTAGCTATTTAATGTAACAATCCTTTAAGCCTTAGATCCATCCAGAAGTAAGTTCTACAAAAAAAATTTATTAAATTTTTTTTTTAAGAAAAAATCAAACAACTAACAACTATGATTACCTTCTTGTAACTACAGTCAGGGATTTTACCAAATATAGAATTTCTAAATACAGTGTTGATCGACAAATGATCGACATTCTAGAAGTTC
>CAJVPP010002039.1:0-16623 GCA_910592005.1 Funneliformis mosseae
AATTACAGTTTAATTATAATTAATAATATACATTTTCTTATTTATTAGCAATAATTTATATTTTATTTTCACATAATTTTTTTATTAACATACTATTTATGCTAATTAGTTAGATTAACTTTTAATAATAGGCTAATTTATTACATGTCTGATTTTTTTGATTTTGACTTATAAGAGCTGATATTATTATTTAAGCTATTTAGCTATTTTAATTAAAAGTTGAATTAGTGACAGAGTTTGAGAAAAATTGACTATAATATTATTATTAAATTATAATTTTGAATTTGATAATAAGTCTGAACTTAAAATAACTTCTATTATAGAATTTAAAATAATTAAAAATTTTATATTAAAAAGAATATAGAATCTGTTCAAATTTTAAATAAAAGTTTATATATTAATAATTTTGTCATTATTTCTGAAAATTATTTAAATTAATAAGATCTTAGAGTTATATTTAAGAATATTTAAAGATTAAATTAATAATATTTATAGAAAAATATTATTATGTTTAGAAGCATAATATAAAATAGTTATATAATCCATATATAAATTATTTAAATAATAACTAATAATTAGATCAAAATATAGTATTATTAAGTAAAATTCTTAAATATTATATATATAGAATTATTAAGTAAAATTCTAAATATTATATATATAGTATTATTAAGTAAAATTCTAAATATTATACATTCAAACCTCTCTAAATGCACCCCCCTTAGGACCGGATATAAGGGTGCATTTAGAGAGGGTGTGCATTTAGAGAAAATGTACATTTTTATAACAATAAATTAAATTTTTATTTATTCAATTTAATTTTTACAAATTTTTTTATGGTGCACCATCATTATTTGGCTGAAATTAAAATTTCGGCTAAAATTAGTAATGATAATCAATTAAAAAAATCTACCGATTCAAAACTTTATTACTGTAATGTAAACCTTACAAGAAAATATATGACACTAATATACTAGATAAACATTTTATTCTCCTTTATGCTTAATTAAAATACCGCTTTATGGTAGTTTGCTCTATTAAACTATTTTTTTTTTTTCTAACAAATTTTTCGAGAGTATTTACAAACTTTAAATACTTAATTGCTTCTTCTTACTGAAGCAAAAATGCACGCACATTTCCTAAACTTTTTGATACTTTACTTACACTAATAGGCTCTACTTCAACACTATCATCATCTTCTTCTGGACTTTTGTTAGATCTTTTTTTAAATATATCTACCAGTTCTATAATAACTTAATCATCATCAGGAATTTCGTAAATGATATCTTCTTCAGAAGGGGTTAAAAATTCTTTTAATTGCATTGCATTAGAAAAATTAAGAATTCTGAGTATATTAAAAAATTCTTCATGCAATAAATCATCAGTTTTTTCTAGATCTTCAAAACTATTGCTATTGGGAAGAATCTTAGTATGATTCTAGCAATTCTGGATCATTTCAGCTATAACACCATCCCAAGCTTGTATAATATATTGAATTCCTTGTAAAATGCTTATTTTTAGATCTTATGCAGAATGATCAGCTTCAACTTATTCTAGAATTCATCGAATTTGAAAATAGCGATAGCATTTCTTAAAAGTCATAATGATTCTGGCATCCATTGGTTAGATTTTTGAAGTTGTATTTGGAGACAAAAAATGAATATCAACGTTTGAAAGAACTAATCCTTCTATTTTATAGCTTGTACAATTATCAAGAAGTAGCAAAACACGTTGACCTCTATGTCTTTTAAAAACTTGCAAATCAAATTCTCAAAGCCATTCTTGAAAAAGAGTTATTAGCATCTAAGCTTTAGAGTTATGTCGATAAGTCATTGGTAAGTTAGAACGTTTAATATTTTTAAAGCATTATGGCTTCGCACTTTTTTCAATAATTAAAGGTCTTAACTTATGTAATCCATTAGCATTTGTACATAAGGCAATAGAAAGCCTTTCTTTATTTTTTTTACATCCAGCAAAACGTTTAGTGGCTAATATTCGATCTGGTTCTAACTGATAAAAGAGTCCTTGTCTCATTCATATTGTATATCCTTTCAAGAGAATAATTAGCACATTTGTCATGTAGAATTGGTAAAGCTTCAAGAATAGCAGTATTGTTAGCAGAATCTGCTTCTCCATAAAGCTTTTCTTGGCAAATTCCATTTCATTCTTTAAATTTATGCAGCCAGCCAGAGGAAAACTGTAATGCACCTTCAGGAACTCCTAATCCATTAGCAAGCAACTTTGCTTTTTCAATTAGCATTGCATCACTTAAAATAGTTTTATGCTGATAATATAATACAAATTCCTTTAACGCAAGCTCAAATTCTGAAAAAGCAACAGATTTATGTCATTTAATTTTTGGATTGATGATTTCTGTGGTAAGTCATTTATCTTTACTTTGTAAAATTCTTGTTATTGTAAATTCATTAACTCTAACTTCCCATTGTTTTTCAATCCAATCTATGTATTATGATCAAGTTTTTTTATTATCATAAGCATAAAGACAAAGCTCATATTTCTAAATATCAGTTAGGGTAATTTTTTTAGGAGGCATATTGTTTAAGATTTAATACAGCAATAGCTAAATTCACATACAGTATTTATAATAAATTTGATTATATATTAAAAAGCATACAATTAAATATAAGAGGTTATTATCATTTAAAACATAAGTAAATGCAAGAGGCTATGTTTATTATTTGAATCTATTGCGCAAGTTCTAAAATATGCAACTTTACTGAAAATATGTCTACTAAAATAAACAGCTTTATCAAAAATGCGTAATTTACCAAAAAATACAGATATATAGCCTTAATCTAATTTATCAGAATGTATAATTTTACTAATCTGATTTATAAAAATACATGGCTTTATTAATCCAATTTATTAAAAATATGTGGCTTTATTGATTTGATTTATCAAAAATATATGATTTTACTGATCCGATTTATCAAAAATGTATGGCTTTACTGATCTGATTTATCAAAAATGTATAACTTTACTGATTCTATTTATCAAAAATACGTGGCTTTACTGATCTGATTTATCAAAAATGTATGGCTTTCCTGATCTGATTTATCAAAAATGTGTAAATGTGTAGCTTTATTGATCTGATTTACCAAAAATATACAGCTTTCTGAAACTGATCCAATTTATCAAAAATGCATAGCTTTATCAAAGTGCGTAGCTTTATTAAAAATATATAGCTTTATCGAATAGTATTTATAAATAACTTTTATAAACTTTATTTTATTAGTATTACTGATGATAAGATATTTGTTGTAACTTTACCTGAGCAAATTTAAGGTTTATTTATATTTTTTAAGAAATATTAAAGGTTGTATGGTATAGTTTATAATTGTGATTAGTCACGTGATATGTATTTATAGAATGAACTTATTATATGAAGAATCGGAAACTTGTTGCATATGCAGAATATAGAGGGTGCATTTATCTTATAGGTCCCATGCTTGGGATCGGATATAAGAGTGTATTTAGAGAGGGTGTGCACTTATAGAGGATGCATTTAGAGAGGTTTGACTGTATATTTAAATTATATAAAAAGATTTCTAAGAAAATCAGATTATGAGAAATTTTTGATTAAATTTTAAAAGTTTAATACTAATAATATCAAAAACTAAAATGTAATAAAAGTTTTAATTTTATTAAATATTTTTAAAACCTTATTTTCTGACAATTAACCTATATAAAAATATATAAAATAAACAAATTAATTAAAAAATAATATATATATATATAAATAAAACTTAATTTATTTTCTAATATATTAAATATAAAAGTTAGATTATTTAATATTAAATTATAAATTATTATTATATAATTAATATAAATAATTATATAATTATTTACTAATTATATTAAATATTTTTTAAATTATGATTTAATAAATGTAAATTATAATAAAAATATAATAAATATAAATAAATATAAATAATATATAATTTAAATTATTAAATATATAAAATTAAATTAAATTAATTATAATTAAATATATAGTTAAATATATAAATGATTTGTAATAAAAAGAAAGAAAGCTATTAAAAAAAATTTTTTTTTAAATTAATATTAAATCTGAATTTATTTTATTAAAAAAATAATATTTAGCTTATAAAGTAAAAAATTTTTTTTTGATAATTTTCTCTTTTTTATTGCAATACACTCATATAATTAAGTTAAAAAAAATAAATTATTATATTTAAATTTTAATTAAATTTAATTATAGTAAAATTATATAAATATAATTAACTTATAATTAAAATTACTAAATTAATTACTTTAATTAAAGTTTTAATTATTATTTAGAGTAGAGTATAGGATATTATACTTTTAGAAAATATAAAAAATTTAATCAAATGAGTATTTTTATTTGTTATACTACATATGCAATAAAATCAGTAAATAAAAAAATAAAACAAAAAAATAAAAAAAACAAAAATAAAATAATAAAAATAAAAATTAATTTATTTTATATTTATTGATTTAAATAAAAATTTTGCACTGAACTTAAAATGTTTCTATTTTCTAGTAATATTTAATTATTTAAAGAAAAATTATTACATATTACTAGTAGTATAAATTATTATACATAATTTATATTTGTTAACTGTGTCATATCTTCTCTATCTTTTAATTTTACTATTTATTTTAAGAACTTAGAATTTTTTTATCATGAAAAATCTTATTTATTACAAATTATTTATTATACAGTGTTAGTGATAATTCGTATGTATCACTAAATGACTGCATTAACTAATATTACTAATGATCATTATGAAAATCGTGATTATCATTTTCACTAATTTTATTGTTATCATAGTTATTATTGTAATATTTATTATTATTATTATAACGTTTATCATTATTTTCTTTACTATATTTATTATCATAATTATATTTACTTTTTTTTATTATATTTATTATTACTTTCTTATAATTATATTTTATAAAAATCATGTATTGTTGCTTTAATAAACTAATAAGTTTCTATCATATAATTAATAAAGTATAATTCTAATAACATAAAACTATATCTTATCAGTATATATTTTCTTAAAATATAACTCATTAATAAAGATAACCTGACCTTTCAACTTAAATAAATTTGTATTTATTCCTTTTATGGTTTATAGCTTAAACTCCCTATTAGCAAATAAGCTTTGATATCCTAATAATATAGTATTTAGGCTTAATAATAGGTAATTTTTATACTATTAAAATTCTGGTTAAAATTATAAATTTAACCTCAATTATAAATACTGGTAATAAATAGCAAACTTCTTAAAAATATTAATATTATTACAATTATTTTATAAATAAAAATTATTAATTATTAAATAAAAATAATTTATATTCTAAATTAATAGATTTTTTAATCATTAAACTTTATATTTTATAAATTATTAACATTTTTAAATTTAAGAATTTCAATAAGAACTTGTATTTATTTAAGAGAATTTATTTTAAAAATTAATTTATTTGTCTGCAAATTGCTTAATTATATTTTTTTTTTTTAAGATATATTTTTTTCTTTAATAATAATTATTTATAATATTTCTATTAATTTTGTTTATTTTTAAATTTAGTATCCTTTTACATATTCATTATTTAATTTCAAAATATAAACAACTAAATACTAGTTACTTAGTACAAAATGTAAATCTTAATTGGCTTTAAATAAAATATTAAAATTAGTAAAGAAACAAAATGTATTGCTATATTTAAAATTAAAAAATTAAATAATAATGCAAAGTTTAAAATTACAAAATAAAAAGTATTTTTATTTATATAAACTAGTTCATATTTGGTTAATATCGTAATTTTCACAAACTATATTCACTCATTGAGAAATGAGAATGATAAAAGTTAGTAATGAAATTTGGTCAATTGTTACAAATTTCTAAAAAGAGGTCTTAGTTACAACTTTAATTATAAATATTCTAAGAAGCTTTTAATACATGATACATAATAATAAAGTCATCTTATTTTAGATTAACTAAGTGTCAGTGAAGTTTATCAAATGAATTTAGTAAGGTAAATAAATTCTAAATTAAATTACTCTGTTTTAATGATATAATAAATTTTAAAAAATTAAAAAAAAATTATAGGGGAAAGACATCACAGCTACACCATTAGGTGTCACACTATCACCGACTTTTGTAGTTGCACAGCCTATAACTGTTTCAGGTGGGTCTATAACAGCAACTACGATGGCATATGGATTAGGTAATTTTGGTGAATCCCTTGTTCAGTAAAATGAGATTTAGGACAAACATTTGCAATACAAATTGGTAAAGTATAATGATTGCCTATGACTTTTTTAGTTGTAGGATCAACATAATAAGCAAGAATTTAGGTTTTATTTGTTATTTCTGAATTTAAAGTTCCGGAAACAGTAAAAGTGCTGGATTGTCCGGGAACGACAGAAACAGGATTAATTACTACGGAGATTGTGGGTGGTGATGTATTGGATATTGGACCTTTCAGGAGGGGGGCATGCCCCAAAAGTAGTATGAATCAGGTGTGTGGTTTGATATTCATTATTCAAAATGATTATATTTTGAATATTAAACGGAAAAAAATTAATCAGAAATATTATCCGTAAATAGCAATAGTTTTAATCAAAGATTCTTTAGCACGGCACGCTTGAATTGATTGTAGACGATACGAATTCAGAGATATCAAGTAATTTTTGATAAAGAAAAATTAAAGAATAATCACATTTGCTCAACCTTACTCCACTACTCCCGATGATAAGGTACGATTTACCATATGTTCGTACTGGTTATAATCTTATAGTGGTATAGTTGATTCAAATTTCACGAAACGTTTTGCTACTGAACAAAAGATTCATACCGTGCCGATTGATTTCCATATCCAATGAAGCGCCATCCTGTTCAAAAGTCTGGGAATCAAACCCCAGAAGTTATGATAAAATTTTAGCCAATAACGTAACTCTATGGAATAAAAAACGTTTGTGCTTTCACCTTTTATTCATAGGAATGGTAACTATTTGATTTGCAAAATAATTTCCAAGATCCATTGACTTAATAAATACTATTTCCTCGGTGAAATTCACGTTTTGATGATTTAGCCTAAAAAACTCCTCATAATCATCTCTGCAAAGGTTTGTTAATTTGGCGCGCAAAAAACAAAAATAAATATAAAAATAAAATAAAATAAAATGCAGAACTCTTACCAAAAATCCAAATTTTCTGGTGAATCTCTGATAAAACTTCACAGCAAAGAACATTAAAGGTACCGCCTACGTTTTGATAAATCTAACTTTAACGTTAATATTAAGTAACGTTATATAATTACATGTATTTTACGAATTGCAAATTTATGCATTCAACATTAAAGGTTCAAATCTTGATCAACTTAGTGTATTTTAAAATTCTTGATGTTCTCAAAGATAAATTAAAAAAGTTTCTTATTATACATGTATTTTTTTTATTTTTATTTTTATTTTTATTTTTGTTTTCCCATATTATAAAATTTTAAAACGATTATAAAAAAAAAGAAAATAATTATAGGAAAAAAATAATTTTTTTTTTAATATAACATACTGTATATATAAAAAAATTATTTGAATTATCATAAAATATCGAATTTGTTAATTTTTGCATTATACGAACCTTAATGCTGGCACTTTTCCAACTTGTTTTATTTAAATCAAATCAATCAGTCTATATTCTCTAAAACATAACCTTGTTGACAAGGTGACTTGTATAACTCTTCGGCATTAAAGTTAATCAAAAGATCGTATCATCCTCACACGAAGGTGTAGTCATTAATACTTTCATAAGTGCAACTGATTCAATAATTTATGATGGTTATAATTTTTACGTCACATAATAAACTAATAATTTAAGTTGAACGAGAAGTAACTTCGAGAAAAGTGTAATAATATCGAATATAAGATAATCTTTGTGAAGGGATTCATCGCAACCACAAATGAGACGCATTCATTTCACCGACAAACGTTTTATCGACAAGACATTCCAAAAAAAAAAAATTTTTTTAAGTTAAAAAATTACAATAAATACTATAATTTATATATTTCGATAAATTTGATTATTTATTCCGAAATAATTTTATTTATTTATTAATTGCCACATATTAACTAAATTAATATGTAACATTGATAAAATATGTAAATTGACTATAAATAACATATAATCGCCGAATTGAAATTCTTTAATTTCATGTATAACAAAAAGAAAATATTTACTTAAGCAAGATGAAAATTAATATCTAAATATTTCCATATCTGTTAAACAACTTTTACTTATTAACAAAAGTTAGTTTTGTTTGACCAAAGTTCTAAATTACGCTACAATATGTTTGCACGAAATATAATAAATAAGTAATACTTCATGAATATTTAAGCTAACTTGATAAATATTGATATTTGTATAGCAGAATAACTTTGCTTAGTCTTTAAGAAAGCGTTTACTTTGGATAAGTTGTTGTAATTATGCTATAAATATAATAAAACCAAGCGTGGTATTGTATTTCTGTAATAAACGCATTTATAAAAAAATAAAAGTAATCATGTTCATAGTTTTTATGAATAATAAATACTTTTATATTTATTTGAAAACTATATCAAAAAACTTTAAAGAATATAAAAGAAAGAGGAAGAAGAAAGTAGTTTATTATTGAAGTGTAAACCATAAACAAATAAATCATTGTGTGTGATCAGAGGAAAAGGATAGTATCGATACCCTTGTATAGCTTTCCCAGTATCACCAACAATTTTTCCACCCCTCATATTTGTCACCCGGTGTCACACCCTCCGCGTTTCCATTTTTCATAAGTATTCCAGGGACAGAAAATTTTTTAAGTGGAATGGTGAAAAATATTTTTTTCAAGCCCCTTATATGGTAAATGTTTGTAAATCTGATCGTCACATCACACAAATAAGTCGTGCAAGAGAATAAATATTAAATTTTATTTTTCTCCGGATTCACAATGGTTTCTATATAGCTAATATTTAAATCGATTTTTAATATAATTCAGAATCTTTTACCTCTAATTTCTTTCTTTTATTTTCTTGGAAATATTCCAAATAATCTTCCCTTTCACGTAATAACCTTTCTTTTCCAAAAATTATATTGTATCGCGTTGCAAAATAAGCTCGTCATAAGAAAAAAGCATAGAAAATTATATATATAGAAAAATGGCAAAAAGTGAGAAATTGATGAAATTATAAATGAAATGGATGAAAAATACGTTCTCAAAAAAGAACGCGCTTGAAAACAATAGTTCTTTTAAAAAATAACTTTGTTTATTTTGAAATTCATATAAATTCTATTGCCAGTGATCTCAAATATTAGTAATTTTATGATTAGTTCGGACTAGAGTTATTTCGCGAATAAAAATTCCATGTTAATTCCTTAAATTAATATCGTAATAAAGTAAGCTCCGTATTTACTTGAACTAATTAGATTAATAGTTATGTATATAAAAAAAACAGGCTTTTACAACGACAGACAAGGAAATATTCATGATGTAATTATTCCTCACCTTAACTGGGGAGTCTAAACTTTGTCATCCATTCACTAGTTGGTATATTATGCTTTCGTGAACATTCTAATTTTAATCTGAGATATGATCAGCTGCAAAACCGCTCGTAAGATTTCTTCTAGAAAATGGGAATACAAAAATTAAAGTAAGCCAATGTTTAGCAGTAATTTTGTTTATACAGTATATACGTCTTCAACTAACATTTTATTCTCACGAAACTATAAAACTTGCATTTTTATTTCCTTTTTATGTTTGCATAGAACTTCTAATTAAAAGTTCGTAATCTTAAACGTACTAAATTATATATGATAAATTTTAGGTTAAATTAAATTTTTTTGATCGAAAATTTGATAAATAGAATATCATATATTAAACTTTATATAAATGAATCCAATGTTTTTTAGATGCTCAGTTCAAAAAACAACTTCTTTCTCATTTATTTTGGTATTTACTAGTATTTAAGAATTATGATTACAAATTACGAAGAATTTACTGAATTTACATTAATCAGAAAACACTATACATTTAACATACTTATAAACACATCTATTCATTAAAATTTGATTTTAAAGACAAATATTGGATACTCAAAAATCATGGAAATCTTTACCGAGGATCATTGAATTAAACAAAACTTATATATGCATTTAATGAACCGAGTTCTTTGCTGTGAGAACCTGATTCATTCAAATTAGCTAGATTTATACGGACATTGCCGAAGTTCATTTCTAATTTTATAAAATATTTTTTTTTTATAATAAAAAAAAAGAAATATCATAAACTTTCTTCCGTAACCATGTATTAGGTAAATCTAGATAGTTTGAACTAACATAAATATTTTTGGTTATTAATTTCTATAACAAATATTAAGTAATTTTAAATTTCATTCGGCTAATTGTTGCTTCAAATTTGATCCAACAATTTTTTAACAAAAATTAACTACATAAACACCTTCATTAGTAGGTGGAGGTAGGAATGATTATGTTAAATTTCGAAATGACTGACTGACATAATAGATTAACGTTAACTTTAATCTAAAATTCATTTTTCTATTTTAATATTAGGTATCAATCACTAAATTACACAAAAATAAGTATATATAAAATTCAAAACAAGCAGAATATGTGTGCTTTGAACCAAAATAAGATTTAAGGATCTAAGTTTTTATAGTTTAAACTATTTTTAAATTGAAGGAACCAATTTTTTTCTTAAATTTTGCTTGTGTTATTATCAACCCTTTACAGATTCTTTTCACTTCATCAGAGGTTGACCGAATATCTCTTGCGAAGATAGGATGTATAGAATAATAGCTTAATTATTTGGTTGTATAAAAGTTTATCAAAAAAAAAAAAGAACCTTTAATATAATGAACATAAGTGATGGATGTAATAAAAAAAAAAACAAAATTTTTTTTTTTTTTTTTTTTTGTTTTGAAACAGTTTATCAAATATTTATACGATTTTCTTATTATTTATTTTATTTTTTCAGAATATATAAAATGATGATAATATATAATAGTTTGTCCTGAAAAAAAAAATTTTTTTAAAAGAAACCTACCGGGCCTGATCAGGTGATCTGTAAGTATAGGATTTACAGGATTCTATGAACGAAAATATCATGTGCAACAGAACGGGATAAATAAGACAGGGATGAAATATAATTCATAATCAATTTATTAATCAATTTTAATAAAATTTAATTTACAATAATTAATTAATTCTCATTTATTTATTTATGACGATTTAAAAAATAAGTTGTTAGTTTTAAATTCATCATTAATAATGAACATTGTTATTTTCATTTGGTAAATTTATCCAGATAAATAAATTAGCTTTCGTCCTCCAGTATTTTTTTGTTGTATCTGATTTTTGAAATCAAATAATTTGGATATAAAATAAATTCAGTTTCATTCTCTAACCCGGTTTCTTTTTTATACTATGCTTCTAAAAGAATTCATTCGCGGCTTGGAGGCCCGGATGGTTTTAAATTACACAAAGTATATTAATTTTAATTTGCATAACTGTACGTCACGCCATTGTACAGAACATACACAAACATTTATGCGGCAGACCTGTGTAACTAACACAATGATTTTAAATTCACTTGAAACTAATATTTGAAAAAAAAAGTACTACTACAACATAAAATTATTGATTTAGCGAACTTGTCGATTAAATAATTTTTTTCTTTTTATTAAAATAAAAAAAATGTCGAAAATATCATATAAAGACGGACTTAAGAAATCAAAAATTTACATTGATTGGTTACAAAATTCTATAGCAGATGAATGTATCAACTATTATAAATATTTAGACTTTAAAAATTTACAACCAATAGGAAGTGGCGCATTTGGAAAAGTCTTTTGTGCTAATTGGAAAGATACAGATGCTATTTTTGCTTTAAAGTCATTTGATAATAATAAGTTAACCATTAAAGAGGTCGTCAATGAGGTATGTATAAATTCTTAATCATTTTAAACTTACAAATGATAAATCAAGTTGAAATCAATTTACATATTTTATACAGATTAAATTACAAAAAAAAGTTGATTTTCATCCAAATATTTTACGGTTTCATGGAATCACCTATATGGATTTTGGTAAGAATTAATCTAATCTATTGATCATTTTAATTAATTAATTCAATAAATTATATTATTTCGAATTGACTCAATTTAGACACAATTCATCAGATGAACAAATACTTGTTGGTTTTGGAATTTGCTGATAGTGGTACATTAAATGCTTATTTAAGTGAGCATTTTAATGAACTTGATTGGAATGACAAATGTCAGCTAGCATTACAGTTAGCAAGTGCTTTAGAAAGTATACATAATTGTGATATTATACATCGCGATCTGGTATTAATTTATTTTTTTTTTAATTCAAGCATAGTATTTCTTATAGTTAATTAATTCTTTTTAAATTACAGCATGCTAGTAATATACTTGTGCATCAAAAAATTATAAAACTGGCGGATTTTGGTTTATCAAGAAAAATTACTGAAGCCTCATCAACTACAAAATTACACGGTGTAATACCTTATGTAGACGCTAAAAGCTTAGATACTCATAAAAAGAATTACAAATTAACAAAAAAATCTGACATCTATAGTGTTGGAGTTTTGATGTGGCAAATTTCAAGTGGATGTCGACCATTTAATGATGTAGATTATGATATAAGATTGACCTTGGATATAATAAATGGAAAAAGAGAGAAAATAATCGATGGTACTCCACTTGAATATAGTTTCTTATATCAAAGTAAATATGTTATGATTTTTAATCAATTGGCTTTCTTTTTATTTTTTAACTGATCATAATTATTTCATTCCTTTTTATATCAATAGAATGTTGGAAATTTGAACCGAGTGACCGTCCAAATATACAAGAGATTGTTTCAACTCTTAAATCAATGACTTCTCTTAAACAAGAAACTGGTGATGATTTTATTTCTACTTATAAAGGAATAGACAATTCACCAATTAACGATGAATCCACAGGGATGCTTGACGAATATGATTTGGAAAATATACCAAATGTTGATAATTTTAAAAATATTGGATCCGAAAGCAATTCAGGTTTACAACAATCGAATACGAAAAAAGTCTTACCAAATATATCAATTGATTCGTTCGAACCAATGATTAGTTATATAAACAATCAGATTGTTGATAAACTTATTACAACAATCATTAAGAAACATGATAAAGGAAATACATTTAATCAAATCGAATATTATATTAAGCAACTAATATTACAGTTTAATCAAAATATTAATGATCCATTAAATTGGCTTATCAAGAATCAAAATAGATCACAATATATATGGTTTTTAGGATTATTTTATTATTATAGTCTCGATGTAGATGAGGATAGTGGTAGGGCGTTTGAATTATTTTTAAAGGCAGCAAATGAAGGTGGTTGTTCGATTGCGCAAATTTATCTTGCGAGATGTTATTATGATGGATATGGAATTGAAAGTAATGAAGGATTGGCATTTAAATGGTATCAGAAAGCTGTAGAAAATGGAAGTCTTATTGGTCAATTTTATTTAGGACATTGTTATGAATTTGGTATCGGAATTAAAAAAAATGCAAAGGAAACAGTTTATTGGTACCAAAAAGCAGCTAATAATGGAAATATAATTGCCAAGCTTTATTTGGCAGATTGTTATAGATTAGGAAAAATAATTAATAAAGATGAAATCAGGGCATTTATGCATTATGAAAACTTAGCCAAACAAGAGGTCTCTGATGCTCAACGTCAACTTGGCAATTGTTTTTATAATGGTATCGGAACAAGAGTAGATACAGTACAAGCTTCTTGCTGGTATGAAAAAGCAGCAAACAATGGAGATATAATTGCAAAATATATTTTTGAACAAAAATATAATAAAAAACTAGATCTTAAAGGATTTAATAATAAACTCTATAAAATAATATATTTCGAAGGATTAAGACAAATAGGAATTAATAATTACAATGGAATTGGAGCAATCCAAAACTACAAAAAAGCATTTTATTATTTTCAAAAAGCTGCAAATAGTGGAAATAAAGTTGCACAATATAATTTGGGTAATTGTTTTAAAGATGGCAAAGGCATTGAAAAACATCAAAGAAAAGCTTTTGAATTAATTAAAAAATCTGCAGAACAGGGGTATATAAATGCAATTTTTGAACTAGGTTCGTGCTATAAAAACGGAATTGGAACCGATATAAGCAAAGTAAAATCATATGAATTATATAAAATAGCAGCTAATAAAGGATATAATATTGCTCAAAATTGTCTTGGAAAATTATATATGGATGGTGAAGGTATAGCAAAGGATTTAGAGAAAGCTATTTATTGGTATAATAAAGCAGCAGAAGATGGATACGAAGTTGCACAATATAATCTTGGTAATTTCTATCAATTTGGAATAGGTGTTGATAAAGATGAAATCAAATCTTTTAAAAATTATAAGAAGTCTGCAGAAAAAGAATACGTTGATGCACAATTTCAACTTGCTTACTGCTATCATAAAGGTTTTGGAACTAGAATAAATAATTTAAAAGCATTTGATTTATATCGTATAACTGCAGAAAAAGGATATAGTAAAGCACAAAGTAATCTTGGAATATTTTATGAAAAGGGTGAGTATATAAAAAAGAATTTAGAGAGAGCTTTTTATTGGTATAATAAATCAACAGAAAATGAATGTGATACAGGACAATATAATCTTGGTCGGTTTTATATTTTTGGAATTTATGTTCAAAAAGATGAAACTAAAGCTTTTAAATTGTTTAAGAAATCAGCTGAACAAGGTTATTTACTTGCACAATTTCAACTTGGATATTGTTATGATATAGGAAGTGGAATAAAGTAAAAGCATTTGAATTTTATAAAATAGCTGCTGAAAAGCAACATAGTCAAGCTCAAAATTTTCTTGGATATTTATATAAGGATGGTGATGGCATAGCAAAAGATTTAGAAAAAGCTATTTATTGGTACAAAAAAGCAGCAGAAAATGGTAATTATATTGCACAATACAATCTTGGTGTTTATTATCAATTAGGAGATGGAGTTGATCAAAATGAATCTAAAGCTTTTGAATATTATAAAATGTCTGCTGAAAAGGGATATTTTGATGCACAATTTCAACTTGCTTACTGCTATCATAAAGGAATAGGAATTAATATTGATAAAATTAAAGCATTTGAGTTATATAAAGAAGCAGCTAATAATGGACATATTATAGCTCAAAGTAATCTTGATTATTTTTATGAAAATGGTGAAGGTACAGAAAAAAATTTAGAAAAGGCTATTTATTGGTATAATAAATCTGTAAAGAATATTAATTAACAATTTATTTACTTATAATTAAATTTTTAATTTTTGTAAAAGATTCTTATATAATTTATTATTAAAAAATATAATTAAAAAATTTAGAAATGAGGGGAAGTTAATAAATATTTAGATTACAATTGAAATAAGTAGTTAAAGTCTTAAATATTAAAATAAATTTAGTTTTGATAAAACCTATTGATACCATATGAAGTCAATCTTATTACATCACAAAGATTGATAAATAATCAACGTTATTAACACCATTAGAATTTTTAATTTAATTAATATTTTTATTTTACTTATTTTATTCTTATATTTTATTATTATTATCTATTATATTATTATCAATGTTAAATTATAATTCATCTTTTATATTTATCTTAGCATTATAAAATAGTTTAGTATTAGATAATAAATTCTTATAATTGTATTTTTGTATAAATAGGATAGAAATTTGTCCTTATAAAAGGGCAGAGATAATAGTGTAAACTCAATAGTTTGAGTTTAACACTTAGAATCCAAGGTTAAGGATTGCTAAGGATACAAATCTTTACAATAAAAGAATCTCTTTCTAAACTAAACATATTTAAAATCCTTCAACGTGTCAATTGTATTTATTGTGTTTACAAATTGTTAAAGTTATTTTTACTTGTCTAAAGTATAAATCTAAGATTAATTGTGATAGGACTTATTTTACAGTAACTTAGTAGTTTCTCACACGTTACTCTCTGTTATTAAGTCATAATTACTCTAAGTTTGACAGGCTAAACGTAGGGTTAATACTGTATATATAATTTTTAATAAAATTTGAATACAGTCAATTCTCTTTAAATGTATTCCTTTAGGATTATAGTGAAAATTTTATATGATTTATATATATTTAATATTAAATAAAAATATATATTTAAAGAAAAGTATATAGCATATAGATTTAAAAAGTATGCATTTTAAAAAAAATAATTGTTATTATCTTAGTATTTAATTAATTAAAATATTTGATTTGATTATCTTTGATGATTTGTAATTATAATTATAATTATAATTAAATTTGTCAATAAAAACTAGATTTATGATTACATTCAACTCTTGATATGGCAAACTCTTGATATAACAAATTTTTTGAACAAATATAATAAAAATACTCTTGTTATAGTGAATCGGCCAATCAAATCTCTTAAAATCTTCACTATAGCCTTATAGCGAAGTTGAGGTCTAGGACATAGAGTTTATTATAATAAGAGTTGACT
>CAJVPP010002040.1:0-16618 GCA_910592005.1 Funneliformis mosseae
TTAATTTATAATTTTTTTAAAAATTACAAATTTTTAGCTTATAAATAACCTTAAATTATTTATTATATAATTAAAAACTAAAATTTGTTATAATATTATATATATTTATAAAATTAATTTAAAAAAATAATTTTTTAAAAATTTTAATTTTTTATAAAAGTAAATCAGAAGAGAATTTATAGTAAATAAGCAGGCAAATTTGCCTGCAAACCTCTATAGTTTAAGGGATATATAATAATTTAATTAATAATAATTATGTAAGTATACAAAAATTCTCTATTATTTAATAATACTATATAATATTTATAATCTATTATTAAGTCTGTAAATTTCCAAGTTTCATTATATCATTTGAATTAATATCTTTTATTAAAGTTATAATAAAAATATATGATCTATCAAGTTAGTCTTTCAAAAAGTTATCTTTATAATCTAATTAAAGATTATCCTAAAAATAATATACTAACTTTAGAAAATAATTATATTAACTAATATAATAGATCTATAACGTAATTCTAATATTCAAAATTCTATATAATAATTTTAACAAAAAAACTTGAGTATATGTATTAATTCTAATTCTAATGTTATATAATTTATTATATAACTATTAGTTGTATGATTTGTAATTATCTTATCTAACAAATTGATTCTAATATAATTTATTATTAAAATAATAAATTATTGAAATTTGGTATCAGGATTTTTAAATACAAATAATTAAGCTATTTTATAATTAATTCTTGAATAATTTCTTTTAATTATAATTGTACTAAATATAAAAGAGATCTGATGATTTATTATTGTTATATAATCAATATATGAGAAATCTAATATAATTTTAAAATTTCTAACACTTTAAATATTGGTTTAATGATTAATAATGCTTAATTAATAAGTAAAGCGTTCAAATAACTATTATAATAGGACTTCAAAATCCTTTTATATAACTCAGATTAGAGTTTACATAGAGTTTATATGTAAATTTTAACAAAAATCACATATTTCAAGAGGTTTTAAAATTCTTTATTCTGATCATCCAATGTAATATTCAGAAGATCAAAAAATTTTTTCAAATCAAATTTAAAAAAATAACCACTTTAAATCCATTAATTATTTTTAAATCCATTAAACTTGAAAATTATAATAACATAATAATTTTTTAGTGGTAGTTATTAAATAACAAACATTTTTTGACAGATATTTAGATATAAAATTTTGCCGAATTTTTTATAACAATAGTATAATATAACTTGTCTTTTATTAGTATATGAAAATTGTATAATATATAATAAATTATATTAAAATGATTTCTAATAAAAAAAAATCTTTCTTTATAAGTATAAAGACATATTGATACATCAAAAAATAAAAAAATTTAAAATATGATCATCATATGGGACCTTTACAATAGAAAAGGGAGAAACTGCCGGAAAAAATTAATTTTATTTTTATATGCCAACTCATTTTTTATTTTTTCTAGCTGTTTCCCAACTTTGAGGTAGACTGCAACTGTATATATAACGTGATATATACTTTAAAAAAATTTATTTATATATACATCGGGTATAGGATAAAATAACCTAAACCCGGAGTCTAGGATAAATTAGCCCCAAATTTGGTAATAGTCACGTGATATAGTGACGGTCACCATGGTTTTTTTTAACTGATTAACTGAATTACAAAGGTTTCAAAGCTTTTAGATTATCGAATGGATTTAAATAATAAATGAAAACGATTATATTAATTGATCAAACTGCAACTTTGATCATCATCAATAAAAATAAAGTAACACGAAATTTCAATAGGAATTAAAGATCCGGTTACACAAATAAAAATCGTTGATAATTATTTCTATTAAAGCAAGTCTGCTTTTTCCAAATAAATGAAAATTCTAACGTTTTAGTTATTTGGATTTAAAAAATTAGTATATTATGGTTCTTTTGCAAATGTTCTTAAAATTTTTTTAAAACTCCGGGATAAATTATGCTGATTGGTCGATTTAATTTTATTATTATTGGAGTACCTTGTACTCCTTAACGAATGTATTAAACTGTAGGCAGGTTTGTGGCTAAATTTAAAAAAAAAAAAAATTCTCTCCTCCCCGCCCTTTTTGAAAATTTTTCTACGAATTTTTTTGTATTAAAAAAAAATTTTTTGTCCATTACATAATGTCTGACTTACGTCGAAAACTTGTAATAGTTGGTGATGGTGCATGTGGAAAAACATGCCTTTTGATTGTATTTTCAAAGGGTACATTTCCAGAAATTTATGTTCCAACAGTATTTGAAAATTATGTTGCGATAGTACCAGTAGATGGAAAAAATGTTGAATTAGCATTATGGGATACAGCTGGTCAAGAAGATTATGATCGCTTGAGGCCACTTTCTTATCCTGATGCTCATGTAGTTTTGATTTGTTTTTCCATTGATTCTCATGATTCTTTGGAAAATGTGGAAGAAAAATGGTATCCAGAAGTGAAATCATTTTGTCCAAATTTACCAATTATTTTGGTTGGAAATAAAAAAGATTTACGAAATGGTGAACAGAATCAAAAACTTGTAACTTCTGAAGAAGGGAGAAGTGTTGCCGAGAAAATTGGTGCTAGATATTTAGAATGTTCTGCTAAATTTAATGATGGCGTTAATGAAGTTTTTGAATATGCTACAAGAGCCGCTCTTTCGACTAGTAAGCCCGAAAGTGGTCCGTCTTTTTGTTGTGTATTGTTGTAAAAAGTTATCCGGAAGGAAGGTAGTTATTAAAATAAGATTGATTAACCCGAATTTTTTTTTTTTTTTGTTTATTCTTAGTTTTTTAATTTATTCATAAATTAATTAATATTTGTTGAAATTAGAAAATAATTTCGTTTCTTTTCTTTACGACAATTTCCTGTCTATTTGAAATAATGATGTATTTTTTGATTAATTATTATTAATTAAATTTATTTAATTTGTGCTCGAAATGATTATATTAGTATTAGTTGAATAATCATTGGCGTAATTTACATTTAATCTACGAATTTTTTTACTTAAATTTTTTTTTACTAACGTTAAAAGAATGTTTTGGTTTGATTTGAAAAATTTATCAATTGTTTCAGTTTAACA
This sequence comes from Funneliformis mosseae, assembly GCA_910592005.1. NCBI lineage: Eukaryota > Fungi > Glomeromycota > Glomeromycetes > Glomerales > Glomeraceae > Funneliformis > Funneliformis mosseae. Next base: position 3,105 of record CAJVPP010002040.1, read on the forward strand.
TTTTTTTTTAAAAAACAATAAATGTTTTATTTAGCTTAATGGATATTATAAAATTATTATTTTTTTTTAATAAATATTTTAATTTACTAATTACTTTTAATCTGCTTCAAGAATTATTAAATTGAATAAAATATTGCTTTGAATCTTAATTATTAATTTTTGACTAAATCATAATCTTAATACCGATACATTTTAATCTAATAAAATCAAAAATCAAAATACATAAAAATTTTCAAATTATTTTATATAATAATAAAATTTTAATAATTAATTTTATAAAATATAAATTTTTAATTGATAATAGATTTTCTATACTCTTAATATTATAAAAATAATTTTAATAAATAATTTTTTTAATTTTAATCTAAAATTAATAATTTTATTATATATAAACTTATTAGAATTTAATTAATTAAACTTTTTTATAACCTTTAATTTTATTTTATTTTTCCTTTAAACTATATTATTAATAATAAATATTTTCTTTATAAATTATTTTTTTAATAGTTTTAATATATATATTATTAATATACAATTTTTATAAACTGAAAAAATTAAACAAAATGTTTAAGAATTCTTTTAAGAGACAGATCACTATTCAACAAATAAAATTTAATAATACCAGTTTATATAGATCATATCTAAAAATGACTAAAAACTCATTTATTATCAGATTGTTATCTCATCACATAATATAATATATAAATTTTAAATATAGTAATTAATAGTATTAATTTTAACTAAATTATTTATAAAGTTTGAAGTTATCAAAATTTTATATTTTTAATTTTACTATAAAGAAACATAAAATTCAAACTATAGATTTCAGTTAATTCCAATTTAATCAAACAATTTTAATTAAAAATGAATTTATTTTAGTTTTATTTAGATTTAAACTTTTATTTAATTTTATTTAGCTATTTTTTTTATTTTTTATATATTGAATATTATTTTAATTATAAATATTTACTGTTTATAAAAATTTTGCTTGTTATATATTATGAAGTATTATTACTATATTTTTTATAGTTTATTCTTTAAATATTTATATATAAGCTGAAATCTAATTTTGTAATATTATTATTTTAGAGATATCTTTAGCTTTTAATTCATTAGATTTATAAATATTAGCAGTTTATTATACAAATTATTTATTAACATTTTATCTATTTAATTAAGATTTTTATTCAAAAAAAAACTTTTCATTAATTTTTTTATCTACTTTTTTATTATTTTCTTTTTTCTTCTAATTTTTAATTAATTTAATACTACAATCATCAAAATCTATATTTTATAATATAAAATATTTTTAAGTTAAATAGCTTTAATATGTTTTTACTATTTATCATTAAGAGAATTTATTTCACAAATTAATTTTTATTCATTTAAAAATTTTTATATTCATTATATTATTTTTTTTTTTATATTATTATTTCTAAAAATTACAATATAATAATATACTAGTATTAAAGAAGTAAGTAATTATCTTTTTCTTTATTATACTTTTTTCAGAACTTTATTTTTAAATATCCTTAAAATCATATTCTTTATATAAAATATATTATAATTAAATTATATTTATAGATTATTTTTATTAAATTTAAATCAATTTAAAAATTTTAATTTTTTTTAAAATTAAAATAAAAGAATACAATATAATATCAATAATAGTAAATTAGCTATTTAGGTTAAATAAATTTATTAACACCTGTATATTAGTATTCAAAATTTTAAATTAATTTTAATATTAAACTAATAGATATTGTTATGTATTAAACTTTAAAATATAATAATTAATACAACAAGAAAGAAAAAGTCTAATTGATAAAATTATATGCTGAATAGATTAATATATTAACTAAAATAAATTTAATATAGTGATCATATAATAAATATAAAATTATATATCAGATAGATAAATTATTAATTCTATTAACTTATACTGTAAAGTATTTTATTTTAAATAAAATAGAAATTTAATAAAAAATTTTATAATTAATTATTTTTTAAAATCCTTAAACTATATATAAAAAATTATCTTTAACTAATAGTATAGATACTTTTATTAAAATATAATATTACATAATAGTTATAATAAATATATTTAAATTATAATAAAAAAATATTAAAACAAATTTTTTTAAAATATTGAATATGATTATTTATACTTGCAAAATTACAAAAATAAAATACAGCTAAATTATTAGAAATTAATTCATAAGATAATTTAATAAAACTAATAGTTTTTAAATCTTTTATTATTAAAAATTAATTTAAAATTATTTTTATTTTATAGATTAATATTAATTAGAAAAAATATTGAAAAAGTTTTTTAGTATTTAGAAAAATATCAGAAATTTAAGATAAAATATATAAATATTTTATAGTAGAAAAAAGAAATTATCAAAAAAAATTTTATTTTTTAAGCTAAATATTATAAAATTTTTAAATAGTTTCCTTTCTTTTTATTATAAAATACTTATATAAATAAATAATAATAATTAAAGATGATCCCCATAATTATTTTCAAATTTCAATTGAGTTGCAACTTAATTGCGCCATAAGGAAATTTAATTGCACCATAAGTTACAACTCAATTGCGCTATTTTTTTTAATTGCGGTGACCATCTTTAATAATAATATACAATATTAGTATATTAGAATAATAGACTTTTAAAGTATTTTAAACTATTAGATTATTAAACTTAATCTATTTTAATTCTATTAAAATTTAGATTATTAGACTATAAATATCATCTAATAGTTATAAATTATATATAAGTTTTTAATTATAATAATTATAAAATTTATATTATTTAAATTATTTTTATTGATATTTATTAGAATTTTTTATTAGTCTAATATAAAATTTAATAAATTATTAGATTTTCTAAACTCTCAATAAAAATATCAAGTTTTTTATTTAGAAATTTAATTTTTAACAGGATAAGATAATTTTAAGCTTTTTTTATTTGAAAATTCAGATTATATTTATAAATAATTTAAGTTAAATGATTTTATATTATTTTAAATTAAAATTAAATTAGACATTTTTATTAGGTTTAAAGTCTAATAGATAATTATTAGAATTTAAATAAGATTTAAATTCTATTACTAGTAATTTGTAGTAAAATTTTATATTATTATAATATTAAATTTAGAGAAAATTTTCTTGGTTAATATTTATATTTAAATAATTAATTAAAGAAATAAATATACTTTGAGCATTTGTTAAATTAAATTGATAAATTATGTAATTAGTGATTTAAATTAAATTATTTTATATAATTATTTTTGGTTTAAAGAAATTAATTTGTAATACATCAAGGTTATTAAACTAAAATTAGATTGCTTTTTTAAAAAATGTAATGATTATTACAAAGTATAAAATGTAATTTATAAAGCAATACAAATATAAAAAATGGTTCTTTTTCTGATCATTTTGTATTTTAAGATTGATGGTTAAAAATTTTTTTATTAGTCAAAAAATTTTATAAAAAATTTACAAATTTAATTGGTTAATATAATTAAAGGAAATTTTTTGAATGATTATTAATATTATGATCACTAATATTGTGATCAATAATATTATGATCAAGTATTTTTACATCTTCTTATTCTAAATAAAAAATAACTGTTGTTAAAACAAGAATATTAAATGGCTAAGTCACTTTATTTTTATAAAAAATAATCAATGTTAAAGAAAATTTAATTATTCAAAGCTTATTTGAACATATAGTTGATTAATATATTTTATGATTAAAAGAAAAAATATTAGAAAAGATAGAAATATGTTGTTTAAGAACAAAAAAAAAAAAACTGGAGATAAAGTTGAACTAGAATATGCAATTAGTAATATAATTAGTGTTTTTGGTAATTTTTTCACATTCTATATAAAAATCTTTTCAGATAAAAACAAATTTCAACTAGCTAATGCATTTGATATTTTGAAAAAAAATGACATCTACCTGCTTTTACTTTTTTACAAAATCCTAAAATGAATAACAAGTTAAAATTAGATATTTTTTCTTATATTTCTTCTCATAAAGGTGAATGAACTTTTGATGCTATATTTATAGGAAAAAATTTATCAGAAAGTTATCAGATACTTTATGATATATTGATAAATATAAAAGTAAAACATTTAATGATAAATATATAATATCAGCAGAAATTTCTCAGTTTATTGATCAGTTTGATCTAATAAAAAATAAAAAAGAACGCTTTTCATTTACTTATAATAAACTAAATTTCTATAGTAAAAATCTGATTGCTTATCTTAAATGTTTTAAATTGAGTATTTATACTTTGCCTTTTTAAAATTATCTCTAATTAAATTTGCAAATGATTTTTAAAAATATGCAAATATTTATTAAAAAACAGCATAAATAAAAAAAAATCATAATTCTATGAAACCTATAGTAAGTGAAAAAAATGCTGACAAACTGAAAATTATTTTGTCTATTATGTTTAGAATTCTAACTATTGTAGCCAAATATAAAAAATTAATTACAGCTGCTGAATCTACAAATTACTAGAAAATAATAAATATTGATCGTATTATTCTAATAATAGCATATAAGTAAAATATTAAATATTTTCATAAAATAATAATAAAATTAATTAATATAAAATTGTTCTTTTTAGAACTAAAAGTATATATTTGCAAAGGTTAGAAGAAGCATTTACATTTAAAATAGAGATATATACTTACTATATTAGTAGTATTCAATAGTACACTAATAACTTTAAATATTCTGAATAATAACTTAGTTATTTTAGGTTTTTATATTGATTAATATCAAAGTTGAAACTATTTGTCATTTGACCTTACACTTATACATTGATATGATTTTTACTACATATAATATTTACTATACAAATATGATTGTCTATTATTGTAACTTACAAATTTATACAACTTATTACTTGTCAAATTGATTATAGAATTAACCTATATAATTCAACGCATTAAAAAAGAAAATGAATATTTTAATAATATATACATATTTTTAATTGTCTTAAATAAATTATCAACTTTTTTCCTTTTCATTTTAAAAATGATATCTGACATAAAAATATATGACACTATTACAGCCATTAATATATGGTATTATATAATAATGTATATAATATTAAACAATATGATGCTTATAGGTATCATTAAATAATGCATATATTTGTAGTATATGTTGACAAACTCTAATATACAGCATAGTTTAATGTTATATAATGTATTAATTAATGAATTAGTATTGATCAATATATATACTGGTATAAGTCAACGCCTTAAAAATTTTCTGATATATCAATAAGTCTCACCTGTTATATATTGTATAAACTTTTACTTAATTTAAAATATTTAATCATATAACCTTTATTATTTAATTTATAAAAAAAGGATAAAACCCAAATATTTGATTAGTATACTTCTAAGGTGAGACTTAAAGGTGAAATTTAATTATATTTACTTTAAAGATAAGACTTAATTATATTTACTCTAGAGATAAGGTAATATATATATACTTTTGAGTTGAGATTTATTTTTTTATTCTAATAGTTTTTTGTATATTAAAAAATTAATAGTATGCTAGAATTTATCTGATAATCTTTTAATTTATAAATTGATAACAGCTAGAGGTAAGACTTAATTATGTTCGCTTTAGAGGTGAGACTTAATTATATTTATTTTAGAAGTAAGATTTAGAGGTAAGACTTAATTATATTCACTTTAGAGGTAAGACTTAGAGGTGAAACTTTATTATATTCATTTTAAAGATAAGATTTAGAGATGAGATTTATTTTTTTTCTCTAGAGGTTAAACTTAGAGGTGAACCTTAAAGGTGAGACTTAATTATATTTGCTCTAGAGATAAGACTTAAAAGTAAGACTTAATTATATTCACTCTAAAGGTAAGATTTATTGTTTTTATATTTATGTAAAGAAAATGCTTTTAGAATGGTTTTCTGTATATTAAAAAAATAATGATATGCTAGAATTGACTCAATAATTTTTAAATCAAGAATTTGATAGTTGAACCTACTAAATCTTACCTCTTTAAGATAAGACTTAGTGATGATTTGTTTACAATAATGAATCAGCTTTAAAATTAATTCTAGGATAACATAAAAAAATGGTATGCTAATTAGGCTTGCTTAGTCAAATTACGAGTACACTCAGACACTTCAGTCTTTAGTGCTCAGAGTTCTTTTTAATGCAAGCAGTATAGCATACATTTTTCATTATATTATTTAAGATTAAAAATATACTAATGCATTAATAAAGATAGTATATATTTTGATCTTGAAAATTTAAAATTTGGGTAAGAAGATATGTTAATAGGATTTAAGCCTAGCTCAATTTTAAGCTTGAATTTAATATTAGATTTTGATGTTTTCTGATATTATAGATTAATTTGAAGTTTAATAAAGATTTCAAAAATTTCGTATATTAAGAAAGTGATCAGAAAGCTACATACTTATGTATACATATTCAGAAATTTTTATTTCAAAATTTTGATTTAAGCCCATATTCATTACCATTTTTCTAAGATCCTAGAGGGAAAATATGTAATCTGTTTATACCTCTTGCTGCTTAAATGAAATATCAAATTATCTATATTATTTTTATTTTGTAAAAATACTAATTATAAATAATATTTTTACTAGAATAAATTAATAATTTAACTTAAAACACTTTATTAATATTTAAAAAAAATAAATTAAAAAAATGAATTATTAGTTTATAAAATAATTAGACCAAAGTGAATTGAAAAACTATATATATTTTAATATTATAATTATATATATATTTAATTATTTATCTATTTAAAATTTAAATTAAAATATAATTAATCTCTTTCATTACACTTATACTTTAGACTTAATAATAGTTTTAAAAACTATTTTCTATTATAATAAATTATATAAATTATATGAATCATTATTTACTATATATTTAGTAATATAAAGAATAATACTTTTACATTATAAGATACATAATTAATTCTTTAAAAATTTTATAATTTTATTTTATATATTAAATAATTCTTCTAATATATTAATTTCAAAATAATAAGAAAACTTATTTATTATTTAGTCTATAAAATATAAAAAATTATTTAAATTTATAATTTAAAGCAAAAATAAATGTATTAAATAAATATAAAAATTATTATAATAGTTAATTATAAAATAGATATTCTTTCTGTAATAGCTCAAAAATAAAATATAAATTTTAAAAAAAGAGGATAGACTCTTCATATAATTTTTTACTAAAAAAATAATAAAAAATAGTTTGTTTAAACATATAAATACTTTATAATAAAAAGAAAAAAACTATTAAAAAAATTTTTTTGAGTTAATATTAAATTTGAATTTATTTTACTAAAAATTAAATATTTAGCTTATAAAATAAAAAAATTTTTTTTTGTTAATTTTCTTCTTTTTATTATAAGACATTTAAAAACATTTATATAATTACTAGGCTTATAATACTAAATAAAATATTTAGTTTACTACATTTTATTATAAGCTATATTTAATATTATTACATAAAAGAAGACATAGATTATAAAAATTAAAAGGATAATATTGATCACTAGAAAGTCATATATGTCTTATATGAGCTTTTTACAATAAATAAAAAGAGAGAAAACTACCAAAAAAATTTTTTTTTACTTTATAAGCTAAATATTATTTTTTTAATAAAATAAGTTTAGATTTAACATTAACTCAAAAAAATTTTTTTTGGTAGTTTCCTCCCTTTTTATTATAAAAAGTCCATATATCTTTTATATTATCTATAATATATATTTCTTTTATATAATATATTTTATTTATTTATTTTATTTTATTTAATCTATATATTTATTTTATTATATTTATTCTTTATTTTTTTGATAACTTTATATATTTTATTTTATATAAATATAGGACATTTTCTTTTAGCTTAACAATATGTCTAGTATGTCTGATAAGTAATTTTATTAAATAGGTTACTTTAATCTCTTTAATATACTTGTATAGTACAGAGCGCAAACTGGGCTGTATTTCATTGTTATCATTATTAAATAACTATTAATTGATTAATACTTTTATAAAATTAATTATAAACAAACCTTCTGCTTACTATTTAAAAATATTGCTTTAATTATCATTTATAAGTAACTTAAAGAATTAACTATAATAATATTATAATTTTTTATTATATTGAATAAAAATAATTTTTGATAATAATACTATTATTATAATTAAAACTTATTATTATAAATCATTAATATAATTAATATAAAATTAAAGTATGTAAATAGATATTTTTAAATCTAATAAAACAAAAATTAATTTAACTTTTCATTATATATAATATATCAACTGCTTAAAAAATTCTATTTTTATTAATTAATATATTTAATATTTTAATAAAAAAATTACTTATATAATAAAATAATATACAGTAATTATATTAGTTATAAATCTACAGGTAATAGTATAGAAAAAGTAATAAAAAGATTAAGTAAATTATCAGTTGCTCAAATTAAATTTAATTAAAAAAATATAATAATAAAATTTAAAATTATGATATAAATAATATTATTTTAAAAAAATCATGATATAAATAATATATATTACTAATAAAATTAAAATACTATGATTAATATTATTATCAATAAAAAAAAGTTTATGCAAAATAAATAAAATTGAATAAATATAAATAATTATTTATTTAAAATTATCTTATATATAGTTAATTTAATACATAAAAAATTCATTACTAAAATAAATAAATATAATATATAAATAATAGATTTTATATATAAATGGTTTGCAATAAAAAGGAAGGGAACTACTAAAAAGATTTTTTTGAATTATATTAAATCTAAATTTATTTAATAAAAAAATAATATTTAGCTTAGAAAGTAAAAAAAGATTTTTTTTTGATAGTTTTCTCACTTTCTATTGCAAAATACCTATATTATAATAATATTAATATATTCTATTATTAAAATAAATAAGATAAATTTTGTTAATTTTTTATTTTATTTAAAAGTATTAATTAGTTTAATATTGATAGAGTTAATTCAGAACTTTTATTAAAGTTTAACTAAATATGAAAGAAAAATCAAAAAATTAGTAAAAAAGAAGAGAAAAATAAATATTATAATAATATATACAAAGTTATTTTTATATATAAGTAATCTTAATTTAAAAGACTGGTATACTATTAAAACTATATGAAAATTTAAAAAATTAGTAAATAAAAAAAAAATTAATATTGTGAAATTTTAAAAGTAAAAATAATTAAAAGATAAATAAAAAAACATAATACTTTTTTTAAAAAAAAATAACTGAAAAGCATTAAAGAAATATAAAGAAAGTATATATCAAAAAAGAAAAACTAAAAATATTAATTATAATAAACTTAATAAAACTAGAAAATAATAAAAAAGCAGTTAAAATTTATTGAATTTTAATTTTTTAAATTTCATTATAAATTAAAAGTTTTATAAAATCTATTATTTTCTTATATAAACTTTTAAAATAAAATAAAAGTAAATTTTTTATTGTTTAAATAGCATAGCAAATATTTACTATATGAAGCAGACTGCAACAAAACTAGACAAAGTGAACATTGGTATTATCAGAGATTTTAGGGATCAAAATTTAGTCATTTGTAATGTGATTATAATTAACAGTTTTATAATATCCTATTTGTGATATATAGAATTATTCCTATATAAAAATAATAATATGAAACTCATTTATATCAGATCTACTATGGAATTTAAGAATTATAACACCATTAGAAATATCTTGAAGAAAGAATAAGGTGAAAAAATTCCTCTATATATTTTTAAAATAAATGATACTCAGATATTGAAAGCTTATTTAAGAAAAAAAAGAATTACCTATGAAATTTATCAAGAAGAAAGAAAAATAATAAATGTTATAAAAAAAAGTATCATGATGATGCATTATTACCTATTATTATTCTTATATCTTTCTTATATTTTACTTGATTAAATTATTAAATAAAAATGAATCATTAAATTCTGATTTCTTAGTTCTCTATATTATACAATATGTATAGATATTTGCAATGCAAAAATACATATTAATATTAATAAAGTTATTTTATTTTTTTAAATTTCACATATATATGGGGTTTATAATTAGAGATAGCTCTGCAATTAATTTGAAAATTCTGCAAGTAATTGCAACTTAGGTTGTAATCTCCTAAGTCATAACTCTTTAATTGTAGAGCTATCTTTATTTATAATAACAGAGTATTATATGAGAATGTGAAAATCAGAAGTCTAATTAATAGATTTTTTTTTGATCATGACTATTAAATTATTTATGCTGACTTTTGCCAAGAATTCTCTCTTTTATTGATATTATAAAATGATTTGTATAAAGAATAATTTTACTAGAAAAATGCAATAAAAACAGAATCACTAAAAATAATAATTTCTCTATATTAATATTGTCCTTTTAAATGGTTGTTAGCATTTTTTCTGATTTTATTCAAATATTACGAAAGTCTAGAATAATAGATTTCTAGAAATTTTTTTATAAATGTACGAATTTGGTTTATCATAATAATTAAATTGTTATATATCATATATATATATAAAAGTTGAATTTTTCACATATATATCAAAAAAAATTTTTTATTATAAATAATTCAAAAAACTTTATTACATATTATATAAATCATATTTATATCAGCTTCTACTTTTATAACAAGCAAGAAAAAATTTACTCCTATATAATTAGCTGTAGTTTGAACATATGGGCTAATTTGACTCTATTCGATTTTATCACTTTAGTGATTAGGATTATATTCATTATATGTATCAAAATTTTAATTAATTACAGATTTGTAATACAGTAAATAGACGTGTAACAAGGCTGATCTTATTACAAAATAAAAAAAGTTCTCGATTAACGTGTGTATTTTCGCGCTTTAACAACTTTAAATTTTGTTCTAAATCGGTTTTAAATTGGTTTTTGGAATTAGTAGTGAATTGCGATAAATCAACAAATTTGCTAAAATGTATTTATATTATTTTATATTAGTATTAACATAAACTAAAATACTGTTAAATAATTTTTAGAAAAATTTTTAAAATTTTTCTAATGTTTAACGAAAATGAAAGTCACGACTATGGTAAATTTTTATTTCAAAATTGAAAATTCTTTTTTTACCATCCTCTTTGGAGGAAAAAGAGTAGGCATTATCTCAAATTTTTAATTTCAACTTCTAATTTGTCTAACATATAATATTTCTATATGTAAACTTATAATTATTATTAATTCCTTTATAATATAATTATAGATCGCTATTCAACAAGAATTTTTAATCAAGATTATCCAAATTCTTCTCATATTGTAGCAACATACAAATCAGGCGATATAACTTTTATTTCATGGTATAATGTAATATCTTTGGAACAATATCCTATAAATGTTATGATGACGCAAAAAAATTCTAAAAATGGAAAACAGTATTGGATACCGAATGATTATGTTGTTGAAACTGAATTTGGGTATAAAAAACTTTATTGTGAAATTAAATACATTTCAAATCAAAAAATAAGGTATAATATTTTTTGGAAAGAAAATAATACAGAGTGGAGTGTTTATAGTGAAAGATCTACAACTGGAGCTGTTACCGCGTTTTTAAAAGTATGTGTTTATTGATTTTAAATAAGAATTTAATACATATTGTAATAAAAAATTATTATTTAGAAAATAAATCAATCTGAAACCCAATTATCGGGTCCTTGAATTTTTGGGTTAGATATAGAAGTATTATATCAGTATAGATTAAAAACCTCACCTACAACTTTTAAGAAATGTCCTCTTTCTTTAATACAAACAAAATCAGGATAAAATAAATAGTTGGCAGCTTTTGATAAAGATTCTGAACGAGAACTTTCATCACTAATTAAAAAGCATTATATGACTACAGTAATAGATCAACCAATAATTTATATACGTAATATTGAATTAGATTTTAATGGTGAAACTATTAATCTTACTAATCAGCATAATATTGAACCTAAAAAATTGGATGCTATTGTTCGAGCATGTGATGAATCTTTATTATCAAGAGATGGTTATCGCCGGTTATCTGCAGTTAAATGTCATCTTATTCGTGAACATCATATTGAAAAACATAGAATTAAAATTACAAAAATTATGAACGATAAAATTAGAATAGGAACATTTAATATTAATAATAATATTGATGATTTTGATGTATCTGAACAAATTGAAGAAATATTAATTGATGAAGTTGAAATTGGAAATGGCGTATATAGATCAATTCAAACTTTACTTAGAGTATTAATTTCAATTTGGAAAAACACCTCTCCGCCTATACTTAAACAAAAAGATACAATTAATCTTAAAATTAGTGGTGATGGACGAAATGTAAGACGTAAACAAAAGCATGTAATGATGACCTTTTGCCTATTAAATGAAAAAAAAGAAGTTTTGAAACCTGATCATCAATATTAGTAATTATCATTATTATTAAAATGATATTTTTTTATTAATTAATTTAATTAATTTTATTTGTAAATTATAGTTTTTGCCTTTATATTAGATGTGAGAAATATGAAAATTTAGCAAAAATTGGACAACTATTTCAATATCAATTATCTGATTTAAAAGATAATGGTATTATTGATCAAGATGGTATTAATTGGTCAATTGAATTATTTTTTTGTGGTGACTGGAAATTTATGTATATTATTATGAGATTAAATACGCCTAATTCCAAATATTTTTGTTTGTATTGTGATTGTGATGCATCATCAAGATGGGATATGAATAAAATATGGAATAATACAGGAAATATAAAATGTAAGTTTTAAATTATTTTAATATATATATATTATACTTTTGTATAATATCTAATTGATATTTAATGATTAGGCGAAAAAAAACCTTCTTTATTTCCAGCAATTGATTAACAAAATTACATTTCAGATGAATTACATTTGTGTTTACGTATAACAGATGTTTTGATAGAATGTTTATTTACTGATTTAATTAAAAAAAAGGAATTCCAAAAACAAATTAAACCAGTAATTGAATTAGCATTTAAAAATATTAAAATTCACTTTGAATTTTTTCAATCTAAATCAACAGGAAAACAATGGAATTGAACTTCTTTAATGGGTCCAGATAAAAAGAAAATGCTGGAAAAATTTTCAGTATCACAATTTGTATTAGGCATTCGTGAAAAAGATATAGAAGAATTATGGCGAGAATTTTATCATTTATATTTAATTTTACATAAAGAAAATTTTACAGATCAAGAAATTGATTAATTTGAGATTGATGTTTAAAATTGGATCTGTATGTTTTGCCGTCCAACTCAAGGTTACATGAATAGTACTATACAAATTTTTGGTTTATATCAAAAAGAAGATGTCACACCTTACATGCATGTTTTTGCAAAACATATACCTCAGTTTTTACGACAATTAAAAGAAAAGA